>PVIY010011259.1:0-65996 GCA_004026745.1 Myrmecophaga tridactyla | reverse complement strand
CACTGGGGGCTGCTGGGGTGGGAGTGCCTGGAGTGCAGGGAATGGGAGAGGGTGATGGGGTTCAATTGCATGGAGTTTGGGTTGAACCACCAGTCACAGGGCTGCACCAGTGAGGATAGCACACACAAGGAATGCAGCTTGGATTACTTCCTAGTCCTGTGCTCTAGTCCATTAACTCTCACAAGCTCTGTGGCTCCACACCTCCATGCCTCCATACCAGGCTTCAGCTTTCTGCCTCTCATTTCCTTGGCTCTGCAACAAGGGCTGCTGCATGTGGTGCAGAAGGCTCTCCCAGGTCAGCCACAGTCCCGAATTGCTGCCTCCATCACCCTCCTGTCCCTCCCTTAACTTTTCCATGGAATGGGACTAATCTTGAGCTATTCTAGTTGGCCATCTTCCCAGAAATCCTTAAATAACACAATCTTAAACAACAGTTGGTCAAAGAAGAAAATGCTAGAGAAATCAGTAGCTATCTGGAGATGAATGAAAATGAGAATGCAGCTTATCAGAACTTTGGGATGTGGCAAAGACTGTGCCCAGAAGGAAATTTATAAATGTCTATATTAAAAAGCCAAGAAAGAGCAAAAATCAAGGACTTAACTGCTCATCTAGAGGAACATGAGAAAGGACAGCAAACTAACCCCAAAGCAAATAGAAGAAGAGAAATGACAAGGATTAAAGTAGAGTTAAATAAATGGGAGAACAAAAGAATGATTGAATCAACAAAACCAAAAATTGGTTCTTTGAGAAAGTCAACACAATTGATGGGCCACTAGCAAGACTGACAAAGACAAAAAGAGAGAGAATGCAAATAAACAAAATCAGAAATAAGAAGGGGTGCATTACCACAGAGCCTGAAGAAATAAAAGAAATCATAAGAGGATACTATGAACAACTACACAACACCAACTAGACAACTTAGATGAAATGGACAAATTCCTGGAGACACACAAACAATCTACACTGACTCAGGAAGAAATAGAAAATCTCAGCAAACCAATCACAAGTAAAGAGATTCAATCAGTCATCAAAAATCTTCCTACAAAGAAAAGCACTGGGGGTGGGCCATGGTAGCCATTGGCAGAGTTCTCACCTGCCATGCCAGAGACATGGGTTCATTTCCCAGTACCTGCCCATGCAAATAATGAAAAAAAAAGAGAGAAAAGCCCAGGGCTAGAAGGCTTCACAGGGGAATTTTATCAAACATTTTAAAAAGAGCTAATACCAATCCTGCTCAAACTTTTCCAAAAAATTGAGGAAAAAGGAACTCTACCTAACTCATTTTATGAAGCTAATATCATTTTAATACCAAAACCAGGTAAAGATGCTATAAGAAAGGAAAACTACAGGCCAATATCCCTAATGAATATAGATGCAAAAATTCTCAACAAAATATTAGCAAGTTGAATCCAACAACCTATTAAACTAATTATACACCATGACCAAATGGGGTTTATACCAGGAATGCAAGGATGGTTTAACACAAGAAAATCAATTAATGTAATTCAGCACATTAACAAATTGAAAAGGAAAAAAAATCACATAATCATCTTGATTGATATTGAAAAAACATACAACAAAATTCAACATCCTTTTCTGATAAAAACACTCCAAAAGATAAGAGTCAAAGGCAACTACCTCGATATAACAAAGGGAATATATGAAAAACTGATAGCCAGCATTGTGCTCAATGGAGAGAGACTGAAAGCTCTCTCCTTAAGATCAGGGAAGAGACTAGGATGCCCGCTGTCATCACTATTATTCAACATTGTGCTAAAATTTCTAACTAGAGCAATCAGGCAGGACAAAGAAATAAAAAGCACCTAAATTGGAAAGGAAGAAGTAAAATTCTCATTATTCGAAGGTCACATGATATTATACTTGGAAGATCCTGAGAAACCTACAGCAAAGTTACTTGAACTAATAAACAAATTCAGCAATGTGGCGGGGTATAAAATTAATGTACAATCAGTAACATTTCTATACACAAGCAATGACCCAAGTGAGGAGTCAGTTAAGGAAAAAATTCCATTCAAAATAGCAACTGAAAAAATAAAGTACTTAGGAATGCATTTAACTAGGGACATAAAGTATTTGTACACAGAAAACTACATAACATTGCTAAAAGAAATCAAAAATCTAAATTTGTGGAAAGACATTCCCTGTTCATGGGCAGAAAGGTTAAATATAGTTAAATGTCAATTCTACCCAAACTGATCTACAGATTCAACACAGTACCAATCAAAATTCCAACAACCTATTTTAAGACATGGAAAAGATAGTTACCAAATTCATCTGGAAAGGTAAGAGATCCTAAATAGCTAAAAGCATCCTAAAAAAGAATAAAGTGGGAGGATTAACACTCCCTGACTTTAAGACCATTATAAAGCCACAGTGGTTGAAACAGCATGGTACTGGCACAAAGATAGAAGCATTGACCAATGGAATTGAATCATGAGTGCAGAAATAGACCACCAAATCTATTTTCAACTGATTTTTGACAAGGCACCTAAATCCTCTGAACAGGGACAAAATAGTCTTTTCAATAAATGGGCATGGCAGAACTGGATATCAAAGGCCAAAAGAATGAAAGAGGGGCCCTATCTTACACCCTATACAAAAATTAACTCAAAGTGTATCAAACACCTAAATATAAGAACTAGCATCATAAAGCTTCTAGAAAAAAATGTAAGTAAACATCTTTAAGACCTGGTAATAGGAGGTAGTTTCATAAACTTTACACCCAAAGCACAACTAAAGAAAAATAGATAAATGGGAACTCCTCAAAATCAAATGCTTCTGTACCTCAAAAACTTTGTCAGAAAATGAAGAGGCAGCCAAGTCAATGGGAGAAAATATTTGGGAATCACATATCGGACAAAGAATTGATGTCCTATGTACACAAAGAAATCATACAACTCAACAACAAAAGAACAAACAACCCAATTATAAAATGTGCTATAGATATGAATAGGCATTTTTCTGAAGAGCAAATATAGATGGCTCAAAAGCATGTGAAAAGATGTTCATTTACATTGGCTATAAGGGAAATGCAGATCAAGATTACAAGGGTCCAAGAATGAAAAATAAATAAAACTAATTACACACAGATTGCATGATTATATACCCAAAATGTCGAAAGGTATATATGCATGCAGATTGCTAAATTTAGCAAGTGATTTTAGCATTGTCTTTGCACAGAATGTCAACATAAAAAATCAAAGAGAGTTATGCATACCACCAAAAAAAATGAAACTAAAACCTGACATCATTTAAAATAATGTTGAAAATCAAATATCTAGGAAGTATGACAAAATATGTGAAAAATCTTAATACACAATGTTATAAAATAGTGTGAGAGGTTTTGAAAAGTCCTAGAAAACTGAGGGTATACACCATATTCATGCAATGGAAAACTCCATATTTATAGGTTGAAATTTTCTGCAAATTGAATTACTGATTCAATGCAACTCACAGATAAATTTCTGCAGGTACTTTATTTTTTTTTTATACAAATGAATGATCAGATTTAAAAACTTTAATGGAAATGAAAAGAGCCACAAATAGCAAAACACTTTTGAAGAAGAATAAAATTTAAAATTTTTATGACCAAACAATAGCATCTATTATAATGCTATATTATGTAAGACAGTGTGGTATTGGAAATTGGACAGGCGCGATAAGCCAAAGGAGCAAAACAGTGTCAACTTCTACCAAGTGCAAAGATGATAGCACTATGGAAAAAGATCAAAAGTAAATATCCAGAGTTTGAGGAAGCATGGAGAGAAACAGGATAAGAAATACATAAAATGACAGCTAGCCATTTGGAATATTATTCAATTGCATAATATAGATCCAGTTAGAATTTCATAATATATATTCAGACATGCTGAGATGATGATGATGTATTAATAATTAGTTTCAGAATTCTTCAACAGTTTTCATTCTAACCCCCCTATTTTTTGCAAATTCATCAGAAAAAAAAGATTCTTGACTCATCATTCACACCACATGCAAAAACCATGTCCAGGTGGATTGTAGGTCTAAACTTCTGGAAGATAATTTAAGGGAATATCTCACAATTTGGTAGTTGCCAAAGATTTCTTCAACAGAACACAAACACTAACCATTTGGGTAGATATTGATAAATTGGATTACATTAAGATTAAGAACTGTGTTTCATCATAAGACACCACTCAGAGAGTACAATGGCAAGTAATAGGGGCAGAAAATATTTGCATAACACATAATGACAAAAAAAAACTATCCAGAATATAAAAAGAACTCTTATAAATTAATAAGAAAAAGACAAAAAACAAAAAAGCAGGCAAGGCTTGAAGAGACTCATTAAAGAATATACTCAAATGGCCATTAAACATATGAGAAAGCATTCTACCTCATTAATCAAGAGGAAAATGCAATTTAAAGCCACAATGTGTTAATACAGTTCAGTTTCTTGATGTGAGTGGTATTTACAAATGTGTTTTCATTTTGTTATAATGTATCAAATTCTGTATTTATGATTTGCATAATTATGTATGTATATCATATTCAAATAGCAATTATTCATACAAGCGATAAGTGGGTGTGGTAATTAGGAGAATTTGGCTGATAGTGGTAGAGGAAAAAACTGATACTTGCCCTAATCTTTCCTCATTGTTGCCTTTTCTCACCTTTCTCTTCTTTTTTCTTTTTATCCCTTATAATTATATTGGACCTGTTTCAGTAGAAGAGATGTCAATGATTGCATTAGCATTGCAGACAGAAGCAGCAAAATGAAGTTTCTTCCTCTTGCTCCCCACTGACTCTACTTTTATTTCTACACTCCCTTCTGCATAGGTAATATCACAGCAGAAGGAACCGGCGGATTGTGAGTTGGAGCTTAAAGTGAAAGATGAACATTTTCCATCCCTCTCCCCAACTCAATCAGTCCTGTTACCGGATTAGCAGCATAGGATTTTGGTTTGAGGAGTCACAACCAGTTTAGGGCCCACCATTATGAACAGGAAGAATCAGGAAATACCTGGTGGTATCAATGATTAGTGAAATGAAATACCTGTGAACACATCTTGGCTACTTAATAGTCAAGATCCTAGGATTTAAAAACATACAAAACAGCATTTGAATTCTGTCTCACCCACTTACTAATTGTGTAACTTTGGGCAAGTTACTCTTCATAAGTCTCCGTTTTCTCATTTGCAGTATGTATAAAATAGCAGAGACTATTTCATAAGATAGTTGTGATGACTGAATAAAAATAATACATGTAATGCTTTCCATGACACCTGACACATAATATGCATTCAGGCATGCTAACTGAGATGGTGATTGTGATATTACAGAGTTTCAGAGTTCTGCATCAACAGTTCCCATTTTAAAACTTTTTTACATTAATTTGTCCCTAAACCAGCAATGTCTTATTGGTTGAAAAGGACCCTCCATTTTTCTTCTTTAGGTGTATATCTACATTAGGTTCCTATACTATTTCAGGTTACCAATAATAAGCCATTTTCACTGATGGTAACCAATATTTCACTCCCTAACACATCAGGGACTTGGTCAAAACCCAAGCCCTTTGCATTTTGACACCAATGCAGATGCTGTAGCATCTCTTCTACCAATTTTCAATCTTTAGACAACTGATACTGAGCACCTATTAATTACCAGGCATTGTATTAAGCACTATTAATTCAAAGTTAAAAGATACATTTGATGATCTCTGATAAAATAAACTAAGAGATATATGCAATATTGCATGATGATGTCTAAAGACAAAGACCCAGGAATTTATGGAAGCATAGAGGAGGTATAGCCAGTCCAGACTAGCCAACATGGTTGAAAGGATGATAAAAAAGAATGCCTGGAGAATATGACAGACAAGCTGAGTTTTAACAGATGAATATGAATAAGACAAATTTGAACCAGAGGAGAGGTCATTCTACAGAGTTTATGCCAAAGCAAAGGAGCATAAAAGGACATTGCACTTAGAAAAATATAAGTGGTACCATATCTACTCGCATTTTGAATGACTGATCCTTAGACTCTTTAAATTTAATATTTTACATCCCAAGTATTATGTGTCCATTTGTGTAATTAAAGCTGCATATGCTCCTATTGACCCATTATCAATAAAAAAGAAGTCATTTAACATATATGATTTATCAGACCAAATAAATACCATTGTGAACAGGAAGTGGAATGATTTTAAGATTTACTTTTGCAATTTGCCGGTAACCACAATCCTAATCAGCTGAGATATCTTAGGAGGCTAGGCAAGGAATATTTATCTTGCACTTTAGGAAACTCAGCAATTATTAGCCTCAGTCTGCTCAAGCAGTATCATATAAAACTTCTGATTCTATGATCCAGAAAAAGGATGTGTGGGGAGAAGGTCAAGGAGACAGCCTAGGAGCAATTCATCTGTCATTATCTTGTTCTGTGATCCTGTATTTAATTACACTTTCATTAAGAATGAAAAAAGCACCCTGAGAAATGAAATTTCACCCTGAGAAAGTTTGGATGATTTTATGTGCAAAAACCATAAACAACAGCCTATTTAAAATTTTTTTTTATTTTTAATTTTTTTCCTATTTTTATCTTATGCATTCCAGTACTGTGTGTACCCAACCCTGAAAATAATAAACAATATTCAGCTAGGAGTAATTCTTACCTGTTTTTCAGATCTGAGCACCCAAATGTTACTGCAGTTTTTAATGTGAGTCCAGCCAATTCCAATAACTTTTTTTTCCAATGACCTTTATAAGCAATTACTTTTTAGAAACTTTTCTCCAAAACTGTATTTAAAAAAAAAACAAACTCAAATTATCTGAGAATGAATAATCCTACAACATGAAATTAAAGTACATACAAATTTTAAGAGTTATATTAACTCTGGCTAGAACTTCAAAAAGTACAGAAACTATGGAAAGTAATTCTGGTATTAACCTCCAGGCCTTCCACATTAGGAAAGTGGTATTTCAAAACTATTCTTTTCTTAAAATTCACATTCTGAGTGTGTATTTTCTGCTGGTATATGTGCCATGTCTGTTGGTCCTAAGTAGTGGCTAATTTCAGCCTCCTGCCAGAAAGTATTCAAACTTCGTATTTCACCAAAGTATTTCTATAGTTCCATAAATCTAAGCCTAGATCCACGCAATACTGGAATTTAAGGAGTGCTCTTTTTTAATGTTTTGCAAAATACCAACCACAGCTGCTTATTTACTGGGATGGCATCCCTTGTGCATTTTTTGATCTGTGCTATACTCTTGTGTATATGTTCACATAACCACCTGAATTTTTGGCAGAGAGCAGCTACCAAATTGACAATATAGCACCCAAAGATAACTCCTCAGTGTGAAAAATTTTGGACTCTATGAGTTACCATGTAACAGTATTAAAGATACTCTTTACACCATCATCTCTTCTTACTCCAAACCATAACATGTAATATGTCAAGGTTTAATGCCTAACCTTTAGTGTCCACTATAAAAGCAGAACTTAAGACACACATTTGAGAGCAATATTCATGAATCAAAAATAAAGCACTTAAACAGCATTTATCTCACAAGAAAAGTTGTTGTGGGAGTTAGGTTCAGGTGTTAATTTGGCCAGATGAAGGCGCCTAGTTTTGTTGTTGTGGATGTGAGCCAATGGCTTATGAAGCTCATCTGTTGTTGATTACATCTGCAGTTGGCTAGGAGGTGTGCATGCTGCAATGAATGATGTTTGATTTAATTGGCTGGAAGCTTAAATGAGAGATGTTTGATTGCGCAGTGTAGCGCAGCCCAAGCAGCTCAGCCTACCTCATCTCAGCACTCACAGCTCAGCCTAGGTCTTTGGAGATACAGGGAAAGTTGTTGGAACCTGGAGGCCTGGAAAGAAGGCCCCCTGAGATGCCCTGTGCCTTCCCGTGTAAGAAAGAACCTCAGTTGAAAGTTAGCTGCCTTTCCTCTGAAGAACTATATGTTTTTTACTAAATAAATCCCTTTTTATTAAAAGCCAGTCCATCTCTGATGTGTTGCATTCTGGCAGCTTTGGTAGACTAAAACAGTTGTAGAATAATAATTTATAGTCTGGGAAATGGCTTAAATTAGAAGAAATAAAATAGGTGAATTATAAATCAAATATGTCATTAAAGTAATTTTAATCCAGCAATTTTGAAAAAAACTATGTAATGTTCATTAAGGACTTTGATTAAAAATATATATATATTCCATTAGTGAGACCTGTGACCCAAACTACCCTTGACCCGATGTACCTTAAACTGTCAAAATCTCTTACTGAACTGATCAAATAGAGACAGTGGAGAGAAAAAGAAAGGTATGTATGTTTTTAAAAACTTTTTATATAGTATAGTATAGCATATATGCAAAGCAAAGAAATAAAAAAAGCAATAGTTTTCAAAGCACTTGTCATGGTCAAGTTCATGTGTCAACTTGACCGTTTGGTGGTGCCTGGTCATCTGGTCAGGCAAGTACTGGTCTGTCTATTGCTATGAGGACATTTCATGGACTTAAATTATGATTATATGGCTGTATCCACAGCTGATTGCATTTGTAATCAGCTAAGGGGAGTGCCTTCTGTAATGAGTGATGTTTAATCTAATCACTGGAAGCCTTTTAAGGAAGAATCAGAAGAGACAGTCACTCCTCCTGGTTCAGCCAGTGAGCCTCTCCTGTGGAGTTAGTCCAAAACCTTCAATGGAGTTGCCAGCTTCATAGCCTGCCCTATAGATTTTGTACTCTTACATTCCCACGGTTGCCCAGCCAGCCTCTCATGAGAGTTCATTGAGGACCCTCATCGGTTACCAGCTTGCAGCCTGCCCTACAGACCTTGGACTCTACATTCCCATGATTATGTGAGACACTTTTATAAATTTTATATTGATGGATATATCCTGCTGACTCTGTTTCTCTAGAGAACCCTAGGCAATACAGCACTCTTCAACAAGTTGTTATAGGACAGATCCCAGAGTTTGTCATGGGCTATCATATGATTCTCTCAGATTTTTCCTTCTAGCTGCTCCAGAATATAGGAGCTAGAAGGTTTAAGTATTTTTTTACCACCAGATAGGATTTGTTAAATCCTATCACCTCTTTTATAACTCCATGTTTTCCTTTGATCTTTTAAAAATTATTTATTTTTATTGATATATATTATATATTCACATACCATGTAATCAATGAAAGTGTACAATGATTCACAATATCATCATATAGATGTACATTTATAATCACAATCAACTTTTTTCTAAAAAATAACATGCAAAAAAGCAATAAATTTCAAAGTACAGTACCACAGTTATAGAATATATTTCAGAGTTTAGCATGGGTTATAATTCCACGGTTTTAGGTTTTTACCTCTAGCTGCTCTAAGATATTGGAGACTAAAAGAGATATCAATTTAATGATGTCAGCAATCATATTCATTTGCTAAATTCTATCTTCTCTGTATAACTCCACCCTCACCTTTGATCTTTCTATCCCTCTCTTTAGGGGTGTTTGGGCTATGTTACATTTTGTTTTAATATGGAAAGGAAACTTTCTAACATTTTAAATCTCTACAGTTTAGTCAATGATATTTTAAATTATTTACTTTTATAACCTCATCCACTGATCTAATTTAAGTGACAATTGTATAGTGTCAGAATCAATCATTGAAAAACAAATGTGATTGTGGCTCAGTGGCAGAATTCTTGCCTGCTATGTTGGAAACCCAGTTTGATTTCCAGTGCCTGTCCATGTAAAAAATAAAATAAAATAAGAAATATAATGAACATCTGCATCTCAATTCTCTTTAAAGTTAGTACAATGTTAGCTGTCCCTATATAACCAAATCTTAAGATTCATAACTTTAATGCCCTTTGAAAAAAATGCAAATGCACTAGTGATTTACTTATATGTCCTTTTTATGATCCAGATTGTTTTGGGGTACACGTATTTCATCCAGTACAAATCCCTTACACATGGACAAACCAGAATAGAATGAGAGAGTAGGTGCAAATCTAGTCCAGGGTGAAAGGCTGCTTTCATTTCTCTCAGACAGGAAGCAATAGTTACTCATTGAAAAGTGATCCATAGCCATCCTCCCATTCTGGACAATGAAATACTAAAGTGGGTCCAAAGAATGCTCAGAACATATCTATATTTTGTTTTCAAGTGAGAAACTTTGCCATTTTATGGCTATAAAAGTAACTACTACAGGGGAGGCCATGGTAGCTCAGTGGCAGAATTATTGCCTGCCATACCAGAGACCTGGATTCTATTCCTGGTGCCTGTTCATGCAAAAAAAAAAAAAAATACAAAAGTAATTAGTACAACCAAGCAGAACTTCTGGAAGATTAAATAAAACATTTTAAAATTCACTTTCTAGATTTGAACAGATATTTCTCCAAAGAAGATATAGAAATAAGTACATGGAAAGATGCTCAACATTATTAGCCATTAGGGAAATGCAAATAAAAACCACATTAAAATACCATTTCATATCCACTAGAATGGCTACTATTAAAAAATGAAACAAAACAGAAAATAACAAGCATTGGAGAGGATGTAGAAAAATAGAAGCAGTCATTCATTGTTGGTGGGAATGTAAAATGCTCCTGCCACTTTGGAAGGCATTTTGTTTGTTCCTCCAAAAGTTGAGTATAGTTTATGACCTGGTAGCCCTGCTTCTAGGTATATACCCAAAATAATTGAGAGGGACTTGAATAGGCAATTGCACACCTATATTCATGGCAGCATTATTCACAATTGCAAAAGGACAGTGGCAACCCAAGTGTTCATCAAGCTAGGAATGGATAAACAAAACATGGTGTATACATACAATGGCTTAAAATTCAGCTGTAAAAAGAAATGAAGTTCTGATATATGTGACAACATGGAAAAACTTTAAAGATATATTGACTGAAATAAGCCAGACACAAAAGGACAAATATTTGATGATCTCACTTATATGAAATAACTAGAAAATGGAAATTCATAAAGTCAGAAACCAGAATACAGGTTGCACAGGCCAGAGTAGGAGCAGAGAATGCAGACTAATCAGTACAAAGTTTCTGTTTGGGGAGATGGAAAAGTTTTGGTAATGGAAAGTGGTGAAAGCAGCACAACATTGTGATCATATTAACGCCACCGAATTGTATATTTGAAAGTGGTTAAAAGGGGAAATTCTAAGTTGTATGTATATGTTACCAGAATAAAATTTTTTTTAAATGTGAAACTGAACCCTAATGTAAACTATGGACTATATTTAACAGTATAATAATAATATTGTTTCATCAGTTATAGCAAAGTTACCATAATGATGTAAGGTTTTAATAATAGGGAAAACTCTGTGTGTGTTCAGGAGGAGCATATGGAAACTGTTTTCTCCATGATTTTTCTATAAACTTACAACTTCTCTAACAAAAAATATCACTTTATAGTGTATATTAAATTCCATGAGAATACACATGAAGAAACAGAAGGTAACTGAATTTTCCTTCCTTACTCAAGAATAAACTCATGAGAAAAGGTAAAATATAAAACTTGTCATGTTTTAAAAATCTTCATGCTCTGGCCAAATGAACTTAATAGATAAATCACCTTCTTTGAAATATAAGTTTCTGCTCAGAGCTTCTTTCATTCTAAAGAATTTCTTATTGATGGCATATTTTCTTCATTTTTTTATCTTAATTTTCCATTTCTGTCTTTCTTATCCCAACTTCATCAAATTTGTAGAACGAATCCAACAAAAGTCTTGTGTAAATGCCTGCAGCAAGGGCCTCTCTATATTAGGCACTCAGTCTGTCTGATCAATTTTGGAATTACTGATTACCAGGTCCCCTTTTCTTCCTAACCCCAGTGCTAGGTCTGTCCAGCTCTGCACATGCACATGTGATCATTCAAGACTGCTTGTTCAAGCTCCTAGATATTCATATCTACAGTAAACAGCCACACCTTAGGACAAAGGATGCTTTGGGCATGGAATTCCAGGGTTCCATGTCTTGCATTGGGGTCAGGGACTCAGTGCTTAAGCTCTGAGTTAACACATTCACTCACTCTCTAGAAGAATAATCATCCGTGGAGATCCAGAGCAGTCCCCTCTCAATGCAGGGCTCAGCCTGGACGCTTGTTTTCCATGTTGAAGGGTACCAGTGTGGAGAAGCCTGCTGGATATAGGTGAGGCTAATAGATATGATAAACAGGATTTTTCCCAATTATGAAGACAACACCAGACAGCCTATATTTAATTTAAAATGTTGAGTCAGAAAAGCAAATATGTGTTTTATAAGCAATTGCAAACTAAAGAAGACAGACAGAATCTTAATAAATGAGTTAGAGAAGAAGGTAGTTCTTCATGTTGATGAAAATGCTTTCAGAATTCTAAGCTAGACCTCACATAATTTATGAATATTTTGTGGGTACTTACAACATCTTAAATGCATGCACGCTGTATGTTGGGGAGGTAGCAATGAAAAAAAGGACAATGTTTCTGTCCTCATACACTTTACATTCTAGTGATAGCAGCAAACATTAAATTAGATTTAATAATAGCCATCATTTGTTGTGAAGTTGGTATTTCCTGATTATTTCCCTATTGGTTATTATTTTTAAAAAAACAGAAAATAAGTGTTGGAGAGGAACTGGAGAAATTGGAAATCTAGTGAATTGCTGGTGGGAACATAAAATTGTGCAACCACTGTGGAAAGCAATAAGGTAGTTTCTTGAGAAGTTATTTATAGAATTGCCATATGACCTGGCAATTTCACATATAGGTATACACTCAAAGAAAATGAATGCAAGGCTTCAAGCAGATGCCATTTTTTATGGCTGCATTATTCACAATAACCAAAAGGTAGAAACAACTCAACTGTCCATCAACAAATGAAAGGATAAACAAGATTTTCCATACACCCAATGGAAATTACTTGGCTATAGGAAAGAGTGAATTCCTATATCTTCAGCCTCTTCTTGAGGATCTTCATAAAAGACATGCTACAACATGAAACATTATGCCCAGTGAAATAAGCAGACACATAGGACAATATTGTATGATATCACTTACAATAGGTCTCTAGAGACAGCAAATCCACAGAGACAAGGATTGCAAGGGACTAGTTTTAGGTTACCAGGGAATAGAGGGAGGGGAAAGGAAGACTATATTTGATGGATATGGAATTTGTGTAAGGAAAATTAATTTTTACAAAGGATTTAAGAAATCAGATGTATAGTCAAAGTAATTAGAAATATTGATAAGTTAAATGAATTAAATAAGCAGTAGAAGAGGGGCATTCCAGGGATGAGTAGGTAGGAAGATTCTGAATAGGAGGAAATAGCTTTTCATGTAATAGTAATAGATGGTGTTAGAGAAAAGATTATTCAGTGTTTTGTCTATTGATTTAGGCTTCTGAAAGGATGTCCCAAGTGGACTTTTATTCTTATTAGCCCATTCATACTCTGCTACTCAAAGTTAAATATTTAAAGGACTCTCATTTCTTAGGCCAAGTCTCAGTTTTTTTTCCCCTTGAGGACAGTCTAGAAAGGGTGTTGCTAGTGAAGGCCTCAGGAGAGCTGTAAGTTGGAACTGCATAATTCACTGTACTGCCCTTCTAAAAATAACCTTGATTCACCATAAATAAGTGAATATTTGCAGTCAAGTTGGGCAGGAAAATTTTGAAATTAGATATGATTATTGCCTATAAATCTATTCTGATGATCTAACTCCTAATATAATGCCCCCCACAGTCAAATGATCAAGATAAAGTTATAAATAGAGGTATAGATAGTGATGCACAGATACAGATTGAATATAGACATAGTGTCTACCACATGCAGGGCTCTGAGGCTCTATCATTTCAGAGAAGAGAAGAAAGCTGTTAAATAATAAACATACAATTAATTACATAATTACAATTATGATGAGTGCCTTGAACAAGAAATACAAGGGATTTGAAAACTTATAATGGTGTTTTCACCTAGCCTTGGAGAACAGGATGAGCTGTCAGTATTAAGCTTTGTCATAAAACAATTGACTGCATATCACTTATTTGGAATAAGTTCTTACCTCCCTGCAAGGCAGTGGCTCCTCTGGCCTCTCCACTGGGAACAGCAAATCTCTACATGTCTCCTGTAGTGTTTCCACAGTCCATCTCCTGGACCCACCAATCCCTCCCAAATTGTCCATCATGACTAGGACATTTATCTTTAGTGGCTCTGGACATCCCCTAAAATCTGACCCAGTATTCCTCTCCTTCATACCATCCTATATCCTTGCTTTGTGCCTTCTAGAGCTTATGGTCTGTTATCAGCTAATTCCTGTATCTTCAGCCTCTTCTTTGTGGATCCTCATAAGTTTGGTTCTCTTGTTGATGCTTACTTCTCCTCAAGAACACAGCTTTCCCTGAAGCTTCTCAAATTTTGGCTATGTTTCTCCTCATATTCCATGTTTCAGTGGCTCTTGCTTGTCATTGCTGATTCCTCTATGCCCCCTGACAAATACTTACATACACACACATATGTACACACAGGTAGAAAATCTCACCCAAAAGGCATTAACACCTAACACTTATAAAAAGATTACTCTGTTCCAGGCACTGATTTAATCCTTACAACAGAACTATGAGTTATATGTATTGCTCTTCTTATTTAACATATGCACTTGAGGTACTAGGATGTTAAGTATGTTGCCCAAAATAAAAAGCTAGAAAATGTCAGAGCTGGGATTTGAACCCTGGCAGTTTGCTATAAGCCCACACTTTTAACAACTATGTCATACTGCTTCCCACCATCTATTGCAAATTATTGATAGTCTTTATAGCTGCTGCCTCTCTCATTGACTTAACTTTTTAGCTCTTTATTACTGTTTTCAATCCATTAATACTTTGTAATCAATCTTGGTGACATCAACAAGTTTGGAGACTATACCTTCAATACAAAGGCATCTTAGTTCTTTGATACCATCCCCTTCATTGTCTACTCTCTTGGGCACCCACTAGATCCTGTCATTATCAATAACTGCTTCACCTTCCAAATCTCAGTTTCAAGTATCCCACAGTGTGAATACTTCTCATTTTACCTTTTTAAACCTTTGATATGTCCAATCCAATATTTTTTCCATCATACCGTGTCCTTATTTTGTGATTACTTGTTTGGATTCCATACATTATTATTATATTTGTTCCCTTGCATATACCCTCTCTTTCCTTGCCCTTTCTTCCTCTTTCCTGCTTGACACAGTTCTAATCCTGATTAAACCAAGCTTTTCATTTACTCTCACTATCTTGTACAGCTGTACCTGAAGAAAAAAATGCAGTCATGCTTTACATTTATGGAGGCAAAATTCAGTACACCCATTCATTCTCTATTTCACTAATCAATTTTCTCTCCCATTCTACAAGATAACTATTTCACTCACTCTTCTTTCTCCACAAATCCCAAACACCATCTATATAATCCTGAATAGGTGATCTTACTTCTACTTCCTGAACAAATAGAAAACAGAACATCCTTTTCTTCCTACCTCCAAACTTTCAAACTACCTGCATCTTTGCCCATATTTTCTGTTTATTCTCCTTTCAAAAAGGATAGCAATCTAAAACTACTTCCAATAATATTTTCTTCTATTTCAAGTATATATTCTGCAAATTTAAACAAAATAAAATCAAATGAATTCAATGTTGTTGGTTTTTTTCCAGCTACTGCTTTTCTCTCAGGATATATTTCAGTAGTTTTATTTTTGCTTTACCCCAATGTAATTGTGCACCTATCAACACAATTGATTGCAGAAATAAGTAATAGATGTAGCATCTTCACTTCCTTATTGGACTCCCATAATGAATTCAGCATTTCTCAGCATATTGAGATTTTAAATTATTAATCATGCACAAAGTCCAAAAACACATCCATAACATACAACATATAATATAAAGAAAACAAACTACCCCAGTGTCCAATGTTTTTGGTGACAATACAAACCAGAAAAAGAAAGCACGAGTGGTTTGCATGTAACCCAAGATAAGAAGATGGAAACAACATTTAAAAAGTGAAGGTGGACTAAGATAGTGGAGTGAGACACTGCAAGGTTCTTTTTCCCACAGAAGCTTTGAACAACCAGCAAACTGGCAGAAATATCTTTCTCAAAGTTCAAGAAAAATAGTTACAGGCTTCTTGTAACAGGGAAAATGACAAATCAAGAAAAGACTACTTAAAAACAGTAGGAATCCTTTGTGGCATCCTAGCTGGCTCCTTTCCCAACCCTTCACCTGTTTGGTACAGTCAGCCAGCACTCACAGTTCAGGTCCCTTGTCCTAGTTCTGGAGGGTTCAGAGTAACCCTGTGCACACACTGGGTACACGTATGTCTGTGTCAGTCTGTCTGGGGGGAGTCTGAAGGACTGTAAAGGACATGAATCAGAGATGCATAACCTAAGAGCTTGCTGTACACCTAGAGGCAATTCAGAGAAATCTCCTACAGAATGTTGTAGGAGAACAGTCAAATCACAGCTGACTGGGGCAAAGGATTGCCAAGTATGGGACATTCAATGAAGTGCCCCAGATCTTGAGGAAACACTATTCTGGAAAGAATGAAGACATTAGTAGCCATGTAAATGAGGGACTCCCTAGGGCCACATTCAAACCCAGTACAAGAAACATGCACAGAAAAGACCACGGTGGACCTTAACTTTTGCCTTGAGCCATTCTATAAATTCATTATTAAGACAGCTGCACTTTAAAGGAGAGTACTCACAAGCCAATCTACACAGACTGGGAAAAGTGTTTTC
Organism: Myrmecophaga tridactyla; assembly: GCA_004026745.1. NCBI lineage: Eukaryota > Metazoa > Chordata > Mammalia > Pilosa > Myrmecophagidae > Myrmecophaga > Myrmecophaga tridactyla. The sequence goes on along the minus strand of PVIY010011259.1, from coordinate 49,235 downwards.
TTTTTCCCTCTTATTCTGTTTTATGCTCCTGGCAGAAAGGAAATCTTTTTCATAACAGTAGTTGGATGCAACCTTAAGGAACAGACACCTCAAAAGTCTAAATTCCAAAGATAGCATATTAAAACATCAAAATGTCCAGGATGCAACAAGGATTACAAAACAAACAGAAAGTTTTGCCTATGTGCAAGAGAAGATTAAAGCATTAGAAACCATGAACATTTGGGACCAGATCTGAGACATAGCAACAAAGACTTTTATATAATGGTCCTAAGTATGCTCAGAGAACTAAAGGAAAGCATGCACAAAAAACTAAAGGATATCAGAAAGACAACAGATGAACACAAAGGGAATATCAGTAAAGATAAAGAAATCATGAAAAGAAGGCAAACAAAGCTCTGAAGACCACAATAACAGAAATAAAATATTCCCTAGAGGAGTTCAGCAGAAGAAATAATCAGTGAATTTGAAGATAATATGATTGAAATCATTCAATCTGAGGAGCAGAAAGGAAAAGGAATGAAGAAAAATATACAGAAGCTGAGGGACCTATGGGACACCATCCAACATACTAATCTTTGCATCATGGGTGTCCCAGAAGAAGAAGAAATACAAAAAGGGACAGAGAGAATATTCAAAGAAATAATGACTGGAAATTTCCTAAATATAATGAAAGACATGAATATACATGTTTCAGTTTGCTAAAGCTGCCAGGATGCAATATTACCAGAAATGGATTGGCTTTTACAAAGGGGAACTATTAGGTTACCAAATCACAGTTCTAAGGCCATGAAAATGTCTGAATTAAGGCATCAGCAAGATGATACCTGGACTCTGAAGAAAGACCTCTGGCATCTGAAACACTTCTGTCTTGTGGGAAAGCAGATGGCTGGTCCATGTTCCTTGCTTATTGCTTTCAGCTTCTGATCCCAGTGGCTTTCTCTCTGTGTCCTGCATGTCTTCTCTTAGCATCTCTGGGGCATTGCTCTCCCTAAGCCTCTTTAAGTCCTGTCTTAGCTTCTCTGGGGCAAACTCTGAATTTCATCTCTTAGTGTAGCATCTCCCAGGGCATTTTCTGTCTCCAAATGTCTCTAAAATGTCCTCTCTTAAATGACTCCAGCAAGCAGATTAAAACCCACCTTGAATGGGTGGGATTAAATCTCCATGGAAACAATCTGATCAGAAGTACCCACCCACAACATATCTGCTCCTGCAAGATTGGCTTAAAATAGCGTGGCTTTTCTTGGGTACATAACAGTTTCAAATCAGCACAATACACATGCAAAAGCTAAATGATCTCCAAATAGGATAAACCCAAAGAGACACACACACACACACAAACCATGACATGTTATTAAAAAGAAAAAAAAATCTGCTGAATGGCAAAGGGGAGAATCCTGAAAGCCTTGAGAGAAACGTGTCACATAAAAGGGAGGCTCATAAGACTAAATGTCAATTTCATATCGGAAACATTGGAGGCCAGACAGCAGGGAATGACATATTTAAATTCATGCACGGAAAAAAATGATAGCCAAGGATTCTGTATCAGTCAAAAATGTCTTTCAAAAATGAGTGAGAGAAGAGTTCTGGGAACATGGCAGAATAGGATAGGTTCAGTTCATCCCTGCTCCAAGGAACAGCTTAAGAAGGAAAGGAAGTCAACTGAGATGGTGATGTAAGTGACCTGGGAGTCTTCTGCACCACATAGGGAGGTGCTGGTTGCAAAAGTTGAAGAACTGAGAAGCAGAGAACAGGAGAACAGCTGGCTGATGCAAAAAGACTAACAGGGAAGCTCAGAGCTCTCAGGAGTACACAGACAGAAAGATGGGGATTAGGAAGTAAGCCAAGCCACATTCCGTGAATGCGCTCCCCTCACCAATGCAGTGCCATGACCCACAGCTCATCCCAGACCCCATACACCTGAGCCTCATGACACACCTTCTTCCTTACGTTCCAAGCACCCTTGCCCCACACCTCCATCCCAAGCACATGCACAACTGCCCCAGCCCAACCCACCTTTTCTGAAAAACTGCAGTTTCACCCTGCCACTCCAGAGCACTGCCTCCCCATCCCTGCCCCCTGCAGGTGGTCACCAGTGCATAAAGGCTGCAGGTGTTTACCTCCATACTGAGGCTACACCCACACCCAACCCATACAGTCGTGCACCTCCCCATCCTCCTCTAAGCTCTGTGCATGTGTACATCAGCTTATGATGCTCCCAGATCTGTTCATGTGCACAGTCTCAGTCACACACCCCAGCCCTGGGAAAGCCCTGACCTGTGAAGCTGGGCCACATCTGCCCTCAGTCCATGTAGGCACAATGCTGACCAACTGTCCTGCACTTTGCACATGCACACAAAGGGCCTTATACTCTAAACCAGCTTACAGCAGGGCTCTGCCCCCCAGAACCATGCACCCTCACAGCCACATCCTCCCTACCACTGGGCATCCACATTCACAGGCACCAGCATAGCATCCCCAACCTGTGCCTATACCTGCACAGCAAGGCATCACCACAGTGTTGTTCCCCATCCCCTGAATCCTGCTCCACATCCATCCATCAAATACAAGGCTTTAGACTACTGAAGGAAATCAACTTCCAAAGTAAATCTATCAAGACATTTACATGCCATCAAGGCAACAGAAGATCACTAAACATACCATGATACAGACAGATACAGCCCCCAAACTAATGACCAAATTAAAATACCAGAGGAGGTGTAGATATTGGAAAAATTAATAAAAAATGTTCATATAATTCTATTAAATAAAATAAATGTGATTTTTCATGACATAAAGGTGATCAAGAAGACACTAGAAGACCATGAAAAGGAATTTGAAAGAATAAACTAAAAAATAGCAGATATAACAGAGATTAAAGGTGCTGTAAACCAAATAAAAAGCATACTACAGACACAGAACAGCTGATTTGAAGAGACTGAAGAAAGAATAAGTGAACTAAAGGACAGGACAACTGATTTTGAACACTCAAAAGAGCAAATGGTGGAAAAGATAGAAAATTTTGAATTGGATCTCAGGGAAATGACAGGCAAAACAAAACAACACAAATATAAGAATCACTGGTATCCCAGAAGGAGAAGAAAAGAGGAAAGGGCCAAAAAAATTAGTTGAGGATATAGTGGGGAAAACTTCCCAACCCTAATAAAGGACATATATATGCAAGTCAAAGAAGCTTAATGAACTTCAAATAGAATAAATCCAAATAGGCCTTCCCCAAGACACATGCTAATGAGCCAGTGAAAATCTCTTCAGGATTTCTTGAAGAGAAGCAGGAAATCCTGAAAGTGGCAAGAGAAAAGCAATCTACTACCTACAAGGTATGTAACCACATAAGAGTGAGTTCAGACTATTCAATTGGCACTATGAATTGTGCCAGGAGAAGTAGAAGACAATGGTATGATATATTTAAGATCCTGAAAAAGAAAGAATCCCAGCCAAGAATTCTGTACCCAGCCAAATTGTCCTTCAAAACTGAGGGAACGATTTTTAAAATCCTGAAAGAATTTGTCAACAAGAGAGCAGCCCTGCAAGAAATACTAAAGGAATTTCTGCCAGTTGAAAAATAAAGACAGGAAAGGGAGGTCTGGAGGAAGGCACACAATTGAAAAGTACCAGTAAGGGTAATATGAAATGTAAAAGGAGAAGGAGGAAAAAGAATATTAAGATCTGACAAGTAAAATTCAAAAGTTAGAGTGGGCCATGGTGGCTCAGCAGGGAGAGTCCTCTCCTGTCATACCAGGAACCTGGGTTCAATTCCCAATACCTGCCCATGCAAATAAAAATAAAAATTGAAATTCTAAAGATAAGATGGTAGATTCAAGAAACATCTTTTCAGTAATAACTTTGAATGTTAATGGACTAAACTTAACAATTAAAAGATACAAGTTGGCAGAATGGATTAAGAAATATAGGCCAGTTAAATGTGGCTTATAAGAAACTCATTTTAGACACAAGGATACAAATAGATTGAAAGGGAAATGATGGAAAAAGATGTTCTGTGCAAGATGTAGCCAAAATAAAGCAAGAATAGCTATAGTAATATCAGACAAAATAGACTTTAAATGTAAAGACATCATAAGAGACAAAGAAAGACACTATATATTAGTATAAGGGACAATTCACCAAGAAGAAATAACAAACATAAAAGTTATGCTCCCAATCAAGGGGCTCCAAAGTACATGAGACAGGCATTGGCAAATCTGAAGGGAACAATGGATGCTTCAACAATAAAAGTAGCAGACTTCAATACACTACCTTCCTCTATAGACAGAACAACCAGAGGAAGATCAACAAGGAAATAAAGTTAAACAACTTGAAAAGTGAATTATACCTAATAGGCGTACATAGGTCATTATGCCCCAAAATACCAGGGTATACATTCTTCTCTAGTTCTTATGGACCATTCTCAAGGATAGATCATATGCTGGGGCACAAACCAGGTCTTTAGAAATTCAAAAACATTGAAATTATTCAAAGCACTTTCTATGATCACAATGGAATGAAGCTGGATATCAATAACCACCAAAGAATGAGAATTTTTGCAAATATAAGGAGATTAAATAACACACTTTTAAACAACAAGTGGGTCAGAGAAGAAATTGATAGAAAAATCAATAGCTATCTGGGAACAAGTGAAAAGAATACAATATATCAAAACTTATGGAATGTTGCAAAGGCTGTGCTAATATGGAAGTTTATTGCCCTAAATACCTATATTAAAAAACAAGGAAGAGCAAAAATCGAGGACTTAAGTCTTTACCTGGAGGAACTTAGGAAAGGATAGCAAACTAACCCCTTAGCAAATAGAAGAAGAGAAATAAGAAATATTAGAGATAAATGATTGGGAGAACAAAAGTACAATAGAAAGAATCAATAAAACCAAAAGTTGGTTCCTTGAGAAAATCAATGAAATTGAAGGCCAATGGCAAGATTGATAAAGAAAAGAAGAGAGAGAATGCAATAAACAAAATCAGAAATGAGAAGAGGTGCATTACTACAGACCCTGAAGAAACAAATCATAAGATGATACTATGAACAACTATATGCAAGCAAACTAGACAATTTAGATGAAATGGACAAATTCCTGGAAACATACAAACTAGCTACAGTGACTCAGGAAGAAATAGGATATCTCAGCAAACCAATCACATGTAAAGAGATACAATCATCAAAAATCTCCCTACAAAGAAAAACCCAGGCACGGATGACTTCACAGGTGAATTTTATCAAACATTCCAAAAAGAAGTAACACCAATCCTGCTCAAATATTCCCCCCCAAAAAAAATTGAGGAAAAAGGAACACCCCCTAACTCATTTTATTAACCTAATATCATTTTAATAACAAAACCAGGAAAAGATGCTATAAGAAACGAAAACTATAGACCAATCTCCCTAATAAACATAGATGCAAAAATTTTCAACAAAATACTAACAATTCAAATCCAACAATACATTAAAAGAATTATATACCACGACATACCACCACCAAGTAGGGTTGACATCAGGAATGCAAGGATGGTTCAACACATGAAAATCAATTAATGTAATGCAGCACATTAACAAATTGAAAGAAAAATATCACATGGCCATCTCAATTGATGCTGAAAAAGCATTTGACAAAATTCAATATCCTCTTTTCTAATAAAACACTTCAAAACATAGGAATCAAAGGTAACTTCCTCAATATGATAAAGAGCATATATGAGGAGCCAATAGCCAGCATCATACTCAATGGAGAGAGACTGAAATCTTTCCCCCTAAGATCAAGAACAAGACTAGGATGCTGTCTGTCACCACTATTATTCAACATTGTACTAGAAGCTCTAACTAGAGCAATCAGGAAGGAAAAAGAAATAAAAGGCACCTAAATTGGAAGGGAAGAAGTAAAACTTTTGTTATCTGCAGATGACATGATACCACACTTGGAAAACCTAAAAAACTTACAACAAAGTTATTTGAGGTAATAAACAAATTCAGGAACATGGTGTTCTAGTTTGCTAGTGAGAAGGCACATGGCGAACACAGTCAGGGCTTCTCTCTCAGCTGGAAGGGCACATGGTGAATACAGTGTCATCTGCTAGCTTTCTCTCCTGGCTTCCAGTTTCATGAAGATCCCCGGGAGGCGTCTTCCTTCTTCATCTCCAAAGGTCACTGGCTGGTGGACTCTCTGCTTCGTGGTGCTGCAGCATTCTCTGCTCTCTCTGAATCTCTTTCTCCAAAATGTTTCCTCTTTTATAGGACTTCAGAAACTAATCAAGACCCACTCAAATGGGTGGAGACATATCATCCCTTAATCCAGTTTAACAACCATTCTTAACTAAATCACATCATTCAGCGAGATGATCTCATTACAGTTTCAAACATACAGTATTGAATACAGATTACTCTACCTTTAAGGAATGGGTTTTATATCAAAACATGGCTTTTCTTAGGGGGCATACTTCCTTTCAAACCAGCACACATGGCAGGATATAAAATTAATATGCAAAAATCAGTAACATTTCTATACACAAGCAATGACCTAAATGAGGAGTCAGTTAAGGAAAAAATTCCATTCAAATAGCATCTAGAAGATTCAAGTACCTAGGAATGCACCTAACTAGGGGCATAAAGGACTTATACACAGGAAACTACATACCACTGCAAAATAAATTAAAGAAGATCTACATAGGTGGAAAGACATTCCTTGCTCATGGATAGGAAGGTTAACTGTAGTTAAGATGTCAATTCTACCCAAACTGATCTAGAAATTCAATGCAGTATTTATCAAAATTCCAATAATTTACTTTGATGACTTGAAAAAGCTAGTTATCAAGTTCATCTGGAAAGGAAAGAGACCCCAAATAGCTAAAAGCATTCTAAAAAAAAAAAGAAGAATTAAGTGGGAGGATTAACATTTCCTGACTTTAAAACTTATTATAAAGCCACAGTGGTCAAAACAGCATGGTTCTGGAACAAAGAAAGAAATATTAACCAATGGAATCAAATCAAGAGTGCAGATATAGACCACCAAATCTATAGGCAACTGATTTTGACAAGGACCTCAAATCCACTGAACTGGAACAAAATAGTCTTTTCAATAAATGAGCATAGGAGTACTGGATATCAATAGCCAAAAGAATGAAAGTGGACCCTTTCCTTACACCATACACAAAAATTAACTGAAAGTGGATCAAACACCTAAATATAAGAACTAGCACCATGAAGCTTCTAGAAGAAAGTGTAAGGAAACATCTTCAAGACCTAGTAATAGGAGGTAGCTTCCTAAACTTTACCCAAAGCACAAGCAACAAAAGAAAAATAAAAACAGATAAATGGGAACTCTTCAAAATCAAATGCCTCTACATCTCAAAAGACTTTATCAAAAAGATGAAGAGGCAGCCAACTTAATGGGAAGAAACATTTGGAAATCATACATTAGTCAAAGTTTTAATATCCTGTGTACATAAGGAAATCATATATCTCAACAACAAAAGAATAAACAACCAAATTATAAAATGGGCTAAAGATATGAGTAGGGTTTTTTTCTGAAGATCAAGTACAGTTGGCTCAAAGACACATGAGGAGATGCTCATAATCTATACATAATCTATACTATACTGTAGTGGAAATGCAGATCCAGACTACAATGAGACACCACCTCACACCTATAAGAATGGCTACTGTTAAACAAACAGGAAACTACAAATGTTGGAGTGGATGTAGAGAAACTGGGACATTTATGCTCTGCCAGTGGGAATGTATAATGGTACAGCCACTATGGAAGACACTTTGGCCTCTTAGGAATCTAAATATTAAGTTACTCTATGACCCAGCAATAGCATTACTTGGTATATTCCTAGAAGAGCTGAAAGCAGTGATGCAAATCAACATTTGTACACCGATGTTCACAGCAGCATTATTCACAATCGCCAAAAGATGGAAACAGTCCAAATGCTCATCAAGAGATGAGTGGATTAACAAAATAAGGTATGTACATATAATGGAATATTATGCAGCAGGAATATGAAATGACATCCTGAGGCATGTGACAAGACAGCTGAGGTTTGAGGACATAATTCTGAGTTAAATTAGCCAGACAAGAAAAGATAGATAGTGTATGACTCCAATTTTATGATCATGGTAAAGGTAAAATCAGAGGCTTATAATACAGAATGTAGGGAACTTAGAGACACCTAGAAACTAGAGATGGGTAAATGGTTGGCTAATGAGGTTTAACTTAAATGTAGAGGAACAGATAGAAGTGAAGGTGGTTCTCTAGTGGATTTATAAGTAGTATTACCATATTGAAGGTGAACATGATTAAAAGGAATTGTATAGGCCTACGTGTCCCTCTAATTAACACTAGAAATATAAATACATTCTTGCAAGAACTACTTCAAAGGTATAATTCATATACAATGAGTGTTTAAGTTTAGGATACAGGGGGAAACTGCCATTGCATGGTATGGGCCATGTTTAAAAGGAAAACATCAGCACTACCACAGCAACACCAGGGGTATATAATGGGGGAAGAACAAGAGTTAAGGGGAGGTTTAGATTTCCTATTTTGTGAGGGTGTGTTAACTGGATATATTTCTCTTGGGAACAATGAAATTATGTAAAATTGAGAGTGTTGATGGACTGTGGACTTTGGGCATTGTACATGATGCCTAATGAACGTAGGTGGCTGAAGGATGCACTGACTGAGAAGTAGATTGGCAAACAATGGTGTATACATTTGATCAAATATTGTGCTGCTACAAAAAGGAACAAAGTGGTGAGGCATGCAATGATGTGAATGAACCTGTGAGACATTTGGTGAGGCAAAAAAAAGCCACCAATGAAAGAATAATGATTGTATTATCTCCTTTAGAAAATGCTTATAAGCAAACAGGGGCCTAGATTGTAAGCTCTTATAGCAGACACGTTTATTCCAGAGTGGTTAATTATTATTTCTTGATTTTGAGAGGCTGTTTTATATATGTATAACCTGGTATTTAGAGATAAGAATAAAGCTGTTCATGTCAGGATTAAGGAAATTCAGAACACAACATAAGAGAAGGCTTTGTCTATATTTTAGAACCACACCTACTCTTTGAGACCAAAGGAAGAATGGTTTATCTTTCCAGAACCTAAATTTTCTGTAGCTCATAATGTAACTCAACCTGATAGCTCATTTGAACAATTGAAACGCAGGGAACCCAGAATAAAAATGAGGGCCTCCAATCCTGTATAGCTTAATGTAAAGCCTGGATATATCCTAGAATACATTAAGCAGATTATCAAAAAGTATTGGCAAAGTCCCTTGAGGGATGGGAGGAAAAGTATGGAATTATTAAACTTTACCATCAGCCAATACCTGGATACTGTGACAAACATTAGGGACACCCATTGATCTTGAGGTTTGCTCTTGTGAAGCTTATGTAGGTAGTGGAGAAGTTTATCCTACCTATAGGTAGATCTAAGAGTTACTTCCAGAGGATCTCCTTTGTTGTGCAGATGTGGCCTTTCTCTCTGCTCTATCCCCTACATGGGATGACATCCAGGGGTGAAAGTCTCCCTGGTGACAAGGGAGATGACTCTCAAGGATGATTCTGACCCTGGCACCATAGGATCAACAATGCCGTCCTGACCAAAAGGGGGAAAAGGAATGTAATAATTAAGGTACCAGTGGCTGAGAGAGTTCAAATAGAGTTGAGAGGCTACTCTGGAGATCACCCTTATGCAAACTTTAGTTAGAATTGCTACCTATCAAAACTTGCCAAACCCCAATGAAAACCACTCTAGACAATCCTAAAAAACACCTAGGGCAATATATAAGTTTCTACAAAGGTTCTATGCTCTAGGGTAACTTTCCAGAAACCTATAACCTCCCAATTGGTCCCTGGACCAGTTAAGTCCTGAAACCTAGAGGGCCCAGGCTCTCCAGAACATTAGCTAGTTCTATGCCCCTATCCCATATCATTGACAGCCCCTTCCAGTATGAAAAAATTAGAATAGAAATAGCCCAAATATCTGTAAAGAGTGAGAGAAAGACCAAAGGTGATGGTGGAGTTATACAGAGAAGGTAGGATTTAACAAACGAATATGATTGCTGAATCATTACATTACATTGATATTTCTTTTAGCCTTCAATATCTTAGAGCAGCTAGAAGTAAAAGCCTAATATCGTGGAATTGTTACCCATACCAAACTCTGCTTTTTTTATACGTTATTTTTCACACAAAAAAGAAAAAAGTCAATTGTGATGATAAAAAAAGAATGTATTTATTCCTTCTAGCCTCCTATATTCTGGGGCACCTAAAAGAGAAATCTGAGATGCTATTGAAGTTAAGTTGGTTTCAAACCAAACTAGATTGCTACAGATTTAGGGTGTTAAGCATAATAAGTGTAGGGTTTCTGGTTGGGGGTTGGGAAAGTCCTGGTAATGGCCAATGGCAGGGATAGTGCAACATTACGAATGTGATTAATTTCACTGAATGGTATGCTTAGGAGTGATGGAGATGGGGAAATTTGTATTGTATATATATTTCCATAGCTTAAGAAAGAGCAACTGAATCAAAAATGAGAATTAAATGCAATATATGATTCTTGACCAGTTCTAATAACAGAGGGGAAAAGACTCAAATAGACATCATTGGATCATATGAAATATATTGGAAAATACACTGTACACTTTATATCAATATTAAATTTCTTGAACTTGATAATTAAAGATGGTTACATAAGTGAATATTCTTGTTCTTAGGAAATGTATGGCAGCCTTAAGTCTTCAAGGAGTATGATGTATACAGCCTACTCTCAAATATTTGGAAAATAGATATACAGATAGGTAGGTATATAGATAGGTAGGAAGTAGGTAGTAGTCAAGCCAGTAGGTAGAATGATTTGGCAAAATTGGCAAAATGTTACAGTTGGTGGATCTGGGTATCTCAGGACGGGTAGGCTGGAGTCCTCTAGGAATTTTATATCATTTTGCAATTGTCCTGTAAGTTTGAAATTATTTCCAAATAAAAAGTTTTTTAAAAAGTAAAGGGTCCTTAAGCAAACTTTTATTTACTCCCTTATATCATGTCATGTTTAATTTGATCAGCAACACATAATTTCTTCCAATTTCCCATCATATTCTTACTATAAGACATACTAGTTGAGTTCTTCTAGAATGCCAGCTATGACTCTTTAAAATTAATATTAACACCAGCTTTATAGTTTACTATTCAAATATAACACATACTAAACATACTAAACAAAAATCAATCATCCTGTCGTTTCAAAAGTACCAGAAAGATTGATGAGATGCTTTGGTGATGTAAGTTGGTAAATTTGGTAACAGTGTTTATTTTTTCCTCTTTCTGCACCTTAGCACCTCAATAAACACAGCTGGAAGCCCTAGTGTTTCAGAGAATAATGGCCTTAGGAAATAAATAATAATCTAGTTGGGAATACAGGACATAAACAAAAAATCCTTAGATGCTGCTTTGATATAGTTCAGACTGTGTGGGAAATCAGTGTATTCCAAACTGAGAGATGGGCTTAAATTGTCTATGCCAATCAGTTATCGAACTTCTTTTCCTTTATCCTTAAAAATGTCTTCTACACAGTTTTTAATCCTGTTATAAGCCTTTGAGTTATCCATGTCCCATCATCATTTACACAGGAATTATTACAATAAATAGCTTCTTAGGAAGCCTTGTTATCCTCTAATTCATTGCCAACATGGGCTTCATTGCCTTCAGGCTTTGGTACTCTCTGTTCAAAGTCTTTCTAGATCTCCTTGCTTCAAATCTTGTGTAGCTAAATTATTTTGCTTACTTTTAAGGCATATCAAAATCTGGTCATCCTCTTTTGTTGCTCAGTCGTGGCCTCTCTCTCTCTCTAAGCCCAACCCTGCAAGTGAAATCATTGCCCTCCCCCACTATATGGGATGTGATGTCCAGGGGTGAAAGTCTCCCTGATGGTATGGGAGATGACTCTCAGGGATGGGCCTGGCCCTGGCACCATGGGATCAACAATGCCATCATGACCAAAAGAGGGAAAAGAAGTGTAACAAATAAGGTGTCAGTGGCTGAGAGAGTTCGAATACAGTTGAGAGTCTACTCTGGAGATCACTTTTATGCAAGCTTCATTTAGACATTGCTACCTACCATAACTTGCCAAATCCCAATGAAAACCATGCCAGCCAATCCTAAAGAACTACTAGGGCAATGTATAAGATTCTAAAAAGGTTCCATGCACTAGGGTAACTTTCCAGAGATGTACAACCCCAAATGAGTCCCTGGACCAGTAAATCCTGAAATGCGGAGTGGCCAGCCTCTTTTGAACATCATCATACTCCTAACCCATATTATCAACAGCCCCTTCCAACATGAAAAAGAATGGGCATAGCCCAAATACCCCTAAAGAGGGAGAGAAAGATCAAAGATGATGGTGGAGTTATACAGAGAAAGCAGGGTTTAACAAATGAATATGACTGCTGAATCATTACATTGATATTTCTTTCAGTCTCCAATATTTTATAGCAGCTAGAAGTAAAAACCTAAAGTTGTGGAATTATAACACACACCAAACTCTGAAATCGGTTCTACAACTAATTGTTGCAATGTGCTTGAAATTTATTGCTTTTCTGTATATGTGTTATCTTTCACAAAAAAAGAAAAAAAGTCGATTGTGATGATAAATGTACAGCTATATGATGATATTGCAAGCCACTGACTGTACACTTTGAATGATTACATGATATGTGAATATATAATATATATCAATAACAATTTAAAAGATTTGGTCACCCCCTTAATGTTATCCTTATTTCCCATGAGGTTTTTATTCTTTTGTCTAATAAGGTCATTATCCTCATAGCCATATGAAAATTCTAGACACATTTCCATTGTTTAAGTGTCTTCACATCTCTGTATTCTTTTTAATTTCTTAAGCAGCATTCTCCTCTGCCTATTAAATTTCAATTTATCCTTCTAGGCCTAACTATGACCCTCTCTCTCCATGTGGTAGCTTCCTTGTCATCATTCCTTTTACTCTCTTCCATGCGCCTGTGGCACCCATACTATATAGCACATAAGTGAGCACATGTACACCATATTTGTTCAAAACCTCATTGTGTTCATTTTGGTCTTTCCAAACTCAGTGATTAACTCCTATGAAGCAGGAATTGCATTTCGTTACAGGTTTCAAAGCATCTACCCAGGAATGTACCCATTGTAGGAATTTGATAGATGCCAAAAGATTTATCAGCCCTTTATTTACTGATTTATACTTTCTAAAAAATAAAGATTTAAAATAAATCAGGATAAAACATTTATTTATTGTTAAATAGAATTTCAGTATAATATTACATGCATGTATGTGTGTTGTGTGTGTGTAATATAAAATAGTTTTACAGCCTTTATTTAAAGATCTTTCTGGAACTCCCAAAAGAATCTAATAAGCACTTAAAGTGATGCCTTTATTCTCTTCTTTTCTTTTTCTATATTGGAGGATTTGGCATTGTCCTGGATTCAGTGTTAAGAGGAAAAACTAAGGAATGAGGTATCACTTTTGGAGTTTGTGGTTAATGACAATACCTAAGGTTGTTTATTATTTAGCCTTGTTCTGCTTTGAGATGAACTTTTTAAATGGCGAAACTCCCCAAACCCATGCTTATGTAACTGATTGTAAAAGTCGAAACTTTACATTCATTTCTGCTGCTAGATTTCAAGGTACTGGTTTTGTGCATAGTTCTATCTACTGAAATATTTTAAAATTACGTTTCTATCAGTCAATGTATTACATTACTCCTCCCAGCCTAATGTCACATCATCCGGATTAGATTTTAAAATGTGACTAAAACAAGGCCAAGGACAGAGACATGAGACATACCATGAAAAACCCCAAATTAATGATTATGTGCAGTTGTTTGACAACTCCATATCTGCTTATCTCTAGTATCTATATTTCTGCTCTGGTCCACAAGGATACCTTGAGTGATTTTATCAAAATCCGTACTAGACACAAATGTTTTAACTTTCCAGCCTCCTAAAATCTTCCAGGCTACTCAACCTATGGAACACTAAAGAAGGCTAATTTGGTAGGAATGTTTTTAGTGCACTCAGACTGGGTCTTAAAGGTAGATTCATTATTTTCCAAGTACTCTCAATTCCTTGTTAGAGTAATCCATAGTAGAATGCTATTAAAGACCAGCATTTACCTTTTTTGCCTTGTGAAGAGTGGGAGTGATATTTGCTCAGGTCCCATCTCCTGGTAACATTCTCTCTCCCTCTCTAAGATTTCTGCAGATTACTGCCAATCATTCTGTGATTGCCTTGATAAATCCTTTCAGTACCCTGGAATGTAATTTGTTTATGGTTGCAAACTTGAATTGCTTTAAAGTGTCTGGGAGATTTCTTGTAATCTCTCCTTCTTATTTTCTTTGGGATTACAGATGCAAAATAGGAGCTGATTCTGCCTCCTACCTGTATTTGTTAGCTTCTCACCTTCTTCTATAAACTGTGGACATATCTTTGTATGCTCATAATGAGTGTCAGCCTTTATATAAGTCCTTCCCTCTGTTGGGATCATTCCTCCTGTTTTTAAATCTTTTTAATCTAATTTTTATTTATCTTACAGGTCTTAAAAATAATCTCCCCAAGAAGCATTTATTGATCCACCAAACCTAGATTAGGCATGTCTCCTATATCCTATGATACCCTTTACATGGAATTTAGTACATTACATTATAATTTCCTGTTTACTTGCCTGCACACTCACACCCATTTGACTGAAAGTGGTCAGAAGGCAAGAACTTTATCTTTTTCTTTCTGCAGAGATTTTCCATAGTGCCTTGCATGAAAACAATGTGTAATAAATATTAATATTTGCTAAATGGATTGAAATTGCAAAGGACCTCTTTGCTAAGCTTAGAATTTTTTTTCAAATTCTTGTATTTTCCAAAGATTTCTTTTAGTGCCTGAGATGTTTAGGTTCTGGTGTCAAATTGGCCAGTTGATGTGCCCAGTTGTCTGGTCAGGAAGGCACTGGCCTGATCATTGCTGCAAGGATATTTCATGGCTGGTTGATAAATAGGAAGTCTGCTTTATTAAATCATCAGTCAGTTGATTACAGCTGAGGCCGATTGCATCTATGATCAGTTAAGGGCGTGTCTCCTGCAAATGAGATAATCCAGTCGGTTGAAGACTGTTGAAGAAGAAGAGAGACTCTTTTGCTGCTTCTTCAGCTAGGGAGCCTCTCCTCTGGAATTCGTTGAGACCTTTCATCAGAGCTGCCAGCTTCACAGATTGCCCTGTGGATTTTGAACTCTTCCATTCCCATGGTTGCATGAGATACCTTTATAAATCTCATATTTACAGATCTCTCCTACTGGTTCTGTTTCTCTACAGAACCCAGACTAATACACTGCCACATCACTGAATAAGTTTCTTTGGTGGTCAGAGCTAAATCAAGAGTAATCCTTTCCTCATAGTTTCTTCCAATAAAAAGGCTATTTGTTGGCCCTCTGAGGTGTTCATACCTAGGAAACCTTAAAGAATTTTTCTGATGAAAACAGAGAGAGAGAAAAAACTCCATCTAATGTACATATATACTAGATCAAAAATCCATGGAACATTATAAATTCCTTTTTGAGGTGCTTGAGTGTATTCCTACAAATAGAAACACAGGAAAATAAAGGTGAGGTCACCATTTTGCTAATACAAAATGCAACAAATTTCCTGTTATGAGATATTTAAACTAATTTCAGTTAATTTTAATATTTTGAAAGCTTGAAAAATATAATTTTTATCAAATGCAGTTAGTAAATTTTACAGTCTTTAGTTTTGGTTTTGTCAAACATATTCCCTGCTGATAAATCTTTTTTTACAACATAAACCTCAGTAACTTACTCAATTTGTCTCCTCTTCAGTATTTTATACAATTTTTAAGCTAATGATACAACAATCTCAAATAATGATTTTTTGGATGAATAAAAGTCAGTTGCTACTAAAATGGTAGGGTCTGAATGCTTAAGAAGTTATCTGTCTACAGGGAGGTGGAACAGTCTTAATCCATCTAATTTTTTTTTTTTTTTTTTTTTTTTTGCATGGGCGGGCACTGGAAATCGAACTTGGGTCTCCGGCATGGCAGGTGAGAATTTGGCCATTGAGCCACCATTGAACTACCCCCTAACCCATCTAACTCAAAAATGTAAGTAGATATGGACAAGATTGGCTCTTGAACAGCAGAGAATACCCAATCTTGTCATTCCCTTTTTCTCTGTTCACCTCTAGCTACACAGCAATTGTCCTGATCTATTGCCGTAGATTAAACACACAGCTGATCTGGCATTTTTCAAATAATCTTGGACTGTCTTCATGTTTGATGACAAGCTTGCCTGACCATAGTTTTCAATTGAACTAATGAGTCAGAGGCCATTTACAAGTAACTATGATTGAGACACAGAAGTATCAGTTACTAGATTAGGGTTTAGAGAGAAAAAATGTTGCTGATTGGTAAAATTGAAAGTTATAGTACAAATAATTATATGGCAATTCTTTAGCCAAGTATAATTGCAGATACTAAGAAAGGAGATTTTAAAATAAATCTTGTCTTTAATTAAAAAGAAAATTTGTAATAAGAGATTTATAATTCAATTATATGCAGGCACCAAAAGGAAAATAAAACCAGAAACATTGTACAATAATACTAAAAATAGTGTAACACTAATAACAATTAACATTTTATATTTGATGTCACAATACATATTAACTGTCATATTTATTATCTAATTTGAGTAGAGTTAAGAAGATCTTCCTCAAGAGTTAATACAATCATGAATTATCTGTACAATCTAGGTCAAATCATTTAACTTCTCTAGGTCTCAATATTTCTATATGAAAAATAGGATCTCAAAAAATTTCAGTCTACAAAATTTGTAGTGGGGCCTTTGAATTACTTTTAATATTTAAAAGGCTCTTGGGAACTGTACACTTACGCACAATGAAGATTCACAGTCCAGTACAGTTTCTGGTACATGTTAACCACTCAGTGATTGAAGAGTTAGAGAATGAATAAGAGAATGAAGGAAAGAGTAAATGAAGGAATGAGGGAATAAAAAATAGAATATTAGCTGTGGCCTGTAGTTACATAGGTCTAAAGTTTGCTGGTTATCTCATGACGATCTAATTTCCAGTTATATATACCTTTGACTATGCAGGAGTAAATTAACAGTTACTTCTTAAGTGCAATTTAAGGGGTAAAATATTCTTTAACAGAGAATAAGCCATGGGCATTCATAATGAAAATAATTCCTGGTAACAATAATATTAGGAAGCACTGGAAGAGAGGAAATACTTCCACCCATAGAAGTACTATGGATTCCTTTTGCTTTCCTTTACACCATAAAGAGTTCCTGAATGTTTTCTCAGGGATTATAATCTATTACTTCCGTCACCTTGTGGGATACGAACCTATCTGTAACTTTCCCTTAAACTACAATCTCAACTGACTTTAAATAAAGTCAATAAAAAATTCTCTCATTTATATACCCATTATAACCAATGTCTAAATTCCACTTCATTTAATCAACATTAACCTGAAATTCCATCCAGTCACAATGATAGTTTTCAGAAGTGAAGCTTTTCCTCCAGAACAAGAGAAGTTGATCAAATGGAAAAGGGGTAGAAAGATTTTTCCCTTTTCTCTTGCATAAACTACTAGTGCCTTTCTATATGTAAAGGGAAAAAATATAATATATTTTGGGGGTGTTTTGAAGTTGTATGAAAACTTGACGTCATTTCTTCTAATTTATCCTTGGATATGTTTCTGAAGCTATAGCAACTTTACTCACTATTTTCCTTATAGCTGAGTAGATCATTGGCTCCAATGTTATTATCATATTATTCATGGCATTTTCTAAAGGCTTTCACTGAAAAGTCATGAATAGAATTTATTGAGAAAAATGCTACAGTTAAATGTTCATTTAGCCAGACTATTAATTGACATTTTTATCTCAACACTTAAATCTGTCCTTTGAATTTTGCTTCCATTACTCTACCCTTTTTTCCTAGAATTCTTATCCAGCTACCTTTTGGAATTTTGCTGTGACAAAGCTGTTCTTACATTTCTTTAGACACAACATACTTGTTTGCTTATAAAATATTATAATTCCAGTAAACAGTTTTGCTCTGTTTTCTCTCATAGAATCTAGTTTCCTTGTATGCCTGGTTAATTTTGCAAGATACTAGAAATTATATTTGAAAAGTTATATGTGAAATCCTTGGAGAATTCCAATAACAGTACTTTATTCAAAGAAGGACTTGAGTTTGCATGAGGATATACAGTTCAAGTATAGAGATTACTTAAGTATCTCACAACCTGGCTGTTCTTTACTTGGATTTAATTATGGGTTATATTATGCCAGTTTACTCTCACCTGAATTGTGTCACTATGAAGTCCCAGTTTATTGCAGAGACTGTTTGTCTCTGTTTGACTCTGAAGCTTACAAGCATTCTGGGCCTTGCTTTTGAGGGGTTTTATTTCATAAGGTTTATAAAACAAATGTTTTCATTTTTCAGGATAATCAAATACACTCAGGTAAAAGAAGCTTCTTTTAACCATCTTTTGCACTAAATTTTAATTCAGAAATACTACCATTTGTTTCTTTTCAGTAACAATGGTTTTGCATATTATTTCACCTTAAGTATATTCCTTTTGGTTTGTATTTGCACAAAGTACAGACTGATTTCTCAATTTTTGTATAAGAGAATCGACCAGGATACTGGTGCTGATCTCAGAACCTGAGTGACATAGAGCTTAAATGCCAAGAAGTTCTAAGTTACATTTGTTTATTAAAATTCATTGTATTCAAAAATGTATGCATTTCTAAATTAATAGATAAATAAAAGAAATAGCTAATGTAACCCTATCTCCTTAGAGTTTATAATACAAAGTGAGAATTTAGTGATCTGTCAAAGAATATTAATTTAGCCATTAAAGTAGATTACAGTAGGATGAAAGAGAGCCACACAGCCTTATTACCTATGTTTTCTACTGTCTAGCAATAAACAATCCAAACAAGACTGCCTAGTCCCCTGAACTCAGACTCAAAACTAAAATATCTGCAGGCCAGTTTAATTTAAGAGTCAAATTTTAAGATATCATTAATGAAAGTTCAGAATAAAATAAAAAATAAAATTTCAGTACAAATGAAAGCCCAGACAACAATGACCATCAAGCCAGCACACTGTGAAGATACAATAATATACAACGGAGTTTTCACTTCAAGAATCTATCTGAAATTTCATTGCCTTTCTTTCATTCTCCTATAAATGGATACAGAGTTGTAAAATAGTATAGCAATTACCAAGATCCACTATTTAGTCAATATTCCTAAAGATTAAGTCTTCACTATATGGACAAAACTCAGAGAAACATGTGGAAAAATTACAGAGTAATAGAAAGCTTTATCAAACCAAAGCAATACATCTCTGTGGTAACCATTAACACAGTGTACTCTTTTTAAACAGCTTAATGAGAGATGAAAGATATAATTTACATAAAATAAAATATATTCATTTAAAGTAACAAGTCAATGGATTTTCGTATATTTAGAGAGTTGTGTGACCATCACCAAAATCTAATTTTAAGACATTTTAACACTCTGTACTGGTTTGAAAGGAATATGTGCCCTAGCAAAGACATGTTTTAATCCTGATCCATCTTGTCGAGGCAGCTGTTTCTTTTAATCCCTATTCAGCACTGTAGGTGAGAAATTTCATTAGATTATCTTCATGGAGATGAGACATGCCCAGTTGTGCATATTAACCTTTGATAAGAGGGAGATGTGACTCCACCCATTCCACGTGGGTCTTGATTAATTTACTGGAATCTTCTAAAGAGGAAATATTTTGGAAAAAGCATCAGAGCCACAAGAACCATGAGAGCCCACACAGCCAGAGACCTTAGGAGATGAAGAAGGAAAATGCCCCTGGGAGCTGGATGAAACAAGAAGCCTAGAGAGAAAGCTAGCAGACATTGCCATGTTTGCCATGTGCCTTTCTACTTGAGAGAAACCCTGGACTTTATTGACCTTTCTTGGGTGAAGGTAACCTCTTGTTAGTGCCTTAATTTGAACATTTTTATAGACTTGCTTTAATTTGTACATTGTTCCAACCTTAGAACTATAAACTTGCAACTTTTAAAAGCTATTCTGTTTCCTGTATATCACATTCTGGCAGCTAGCAAACTAGAACACACCCCAAAAAAGACATGTACCCATTAGCAATCACTCCCATCTGATATCAGAATTCAATTTTTCCAAGTGCTCTGCCATTTTTAAACAAGGATCACCTTTCCTCCAGTTTCTAATAACACATTCATCATTTCCTTTTAAGGCTTCATCAGAAGTACCTTTAGCATCCATATTTCTACCTTCTCTTCAAGAAATCTAGGCTTTTCCTATCAAGCACCTCACAGTTCTCCAGGCCTTTTCCCATTACCCAGTTCCAAACCATTTCCACACTTTTTGCTATTTGCAATAACAGCACACACCACTCTCTGGTTCCAAATGTTGTTTTATTTTCTCATTGCTAAAGCAAACTCCATACATTGGCTTGGCTTAAATACTGGGAATAATATTAGCTCATGCTTTTGAGGCCAGGAGAAGTCCAAATCTAGGCATGATAAAAGCTATGCTTATTTCTAAAGACTGGTATTCTGGGACTGGCTGCCAGTGATCCTTGGTCATTGATTCCTCTTTCACCTGGCAAAGCACATAATGCCCTTCCCTTTTCTTTCAGATTCTGTTGATTTTAAGCTTCTGGCTGATTCATCTGTGTGGTTTTTTTTTTTAATCTGAATTTCATTCTGCTTATAAAAGTCTCCACTAATAGGATTAAGACCCATCCTGGTTGAGTTGGGCCACACCTTAGCTGAAGCAACCTTATCAAAGGGTCTTATTTACAACAAGTTCACACACACAGGAATGGGTTAAATTTAATAATACCATTTTCTTTTTCTGGGCACATACCTCCAAACCACCACACCCAACAAAATTTCCCTCTGTGTAGAATGTACCTGAAATAAACACAAACCATCTAATGAGAAAGCAAGACAAAATTTTTCTACTTTGATGTTGGTGCCATGTTGAGAGAAAATATCTCCCTTGGGTATTCATAGCCAAAAGCACTCCTCAAGCTGAATTGACATGGTCCAGGTAGTTCAATAAGCCTAAATCCAATAATCTATTTAAAACAGCACCCTTATTTGTAGTAGCCTGTAGGCATCTGTGATGACCCTAGAATTCCATCAAATTCTCTTTGATGGAACACACTTTACATCCAGGCTTCAAAGGATTTTTACAGATAAATTTCCAAAGAACATAAGTTTACAGTCAAAATTTATAAAACAATGCCACAAGAAATCACTAGGTTCCAATAGAAACAGATGGCAAAAAACTTAAAACACAGAATATAAAATCATGATGCTTAATATGTCTAAATAAATTACAGCAGGAATGAAACATGAAAAAATAATAACATTATAAAATACAAACTGTATTGCAAAATATTCAAATAGAACTTTTGAAAATAAGAAAGGTGTAAACTGAAACAAAAAATTTCAATGGAAGGGTTAAGCAAAAGTTTAGATATAGTCAAAGGAAGACTTATTAACTGTAAGACATAGTTGAAGAAGTTATTGTAATGCAACAATGAAACACGAAGAGTTGGAAAATAAGAAAGAAACATTAAAAGACGTGTATGACATGAAACTTTTAAGAGCCACTTAACTGGAGTGCCATTAGTAGTAACAGTAATAATAATAATAACAACAATAATAATAGCAGTAAAGTAATAATGAAGACAATAATAAAAAACTAGAAAGGATAGGGAAGGAATGATATTAATGAGATAGTATATTAGGTCAGTTTTCCCAAAACAAAAACTGAGGTCTGTGCTAATGATTTATTAAAGTAATGCTCCCTTGACAGAGAAGCAATGGAATGGGGAAGCAGAACAGGGAAAGAGAGGAAGTCAAGCAAGAGTGCCATCTCAGTCCTGCAGAGGTTAGCCTCAGCCTGATCCTGAAGGGGAGCTCTAGAGTGTACATTACACTTCATGGTTGTCCCTATCCAGTAGGAAAAAGTTAAATTGCCACACTTCTACATCTGTCAGTCATTGTTCATAGGCTGTGCAGAGCAAGGAAGAAATAAATTTCAAGGGACTTCTATGTTTTTACGTATGAAGACAAAAGAGCACCACAGAAAAAAAAGTGAAGTTCTCAAAGAAGACCCATAGTTCAGATTTGCAAAATTTTAGTCAAAATAGCTTTTGTACTTGTTTACTTCTCTTGGTCTTTACTTTTCCTTCAATTTTGGTCTGGTTTTATCAGTTCTTCCTGCATATATAAGATTAATTTTAATATTGTATAGATCTTTTAGTTGTCTTCAGTGAGAGGCTTGGTTCACACAAGGTAAATCAACAATATTTGTAATTGGAAGTCCCAACTTTATTCTCAACTTTCATTATCTTTTATTTTGTGTATCTTTTTCATTCTATATGTCATTGGATAATATTTATGCTAATCCAATCTGAAGGTCTCTGTCTTTTCTTGGTGAGTTTAACACAATTACATTTTTTACAATTTTTGTTAGCAGTTATTTCTACTTCCATAATTTCTTCTCTTACATATTTTCTGTATTTTACTTTAAGTCTCTTTTCATGCCTTTAATTCAGCATATGAAATTTCTTCTTCCTGTGTGAAGGTTAACATTGTTTTTTATTTCTTCCTTTGATGGCCGGTAAAACAAATATCTCTGTTTTTTTCTTTCTATCCATTTCTTATACTTATCGATATCCACATTTTGTAAATTCTCTCTTGTTTCTCATTTCCCTTACATTGTTATGTTTGCATTTTCTATGCTTTTAACTCTGAGATTTATTGATCTTTTATGGATTATAGGTTTGTTTTAGCAACAAGAAAATTTACTAAACTGTTTCCTCACTCCTGCATCCTAGATAATTCGTAGTATCTCCCTAGATTTATTTGACAATTTACTGGTGTTTTCAAACAGCCATTTGCTTAAGAAAATTTGTGTGTTCATGTATGTCTGAAAGTATTTATGTATATTACCTTAGAATTTAATTTTTTCTTTATTTGAATGTAGCATTTTATATTTAAAGTTATTTTTACCACAATTCTTTAAAAATATCGTTCCCATGTATTCTTTTTTTTTTTTTAACATGGGCAGGCACCAGGAATCGAACCCGGGTACTCGAGCACAGCAGGCAAGCATTCATACCTGCTGAGCCACCGTGGCCCACCCTTCCCATGTATTCTTGTACGTAAGATTAATTTCATGAAGTAAGTTATAGATCCATTTCTAGTTTCTTTGTAAATAACCTGTTCTTTCTGCTGTGAAGTTTTAAGAATATCCTCTTTATTTTGATGTTTTAAAATTCACTTTAATATGCTCATATTGCATATTTTTATTGTCAATAGCGTTTCACCCTGAAATTTTTCAATGCTTCTCTTTCCTTCATTTTTAGAAATTGTAGGTCACTATTTCTTCATCTAGTCCTCCCCTTCCATTTTTTTCCCATATATTTTCTAGAAAAACTTTGATAAAACTTGTACATCTATCCACTATAGCAATATACTTTTTATTTATCTTTTATTTCCTTATTCCTTCCTATAACTTTTTATTGAATTCTTCTACCAAATCTTCAAATGCACTGATTTTTATCCAGTGTACTCATTCTCCTATTCTTATCCATCTATTTCATTTCTTTATTTCAATTTTATTCCTTTCAAGTTTTTTTATTCTGTTTATCTTTTCTAATAGTCTTCCTTATTCTTTAATAATATGTATTATGCTTGTTTTAATTTTTTTTAAGTTTTTGTTTCTTTAGTTCACTAATTTTACTGTAACTGATACAAGGTGGAGGGATTCACTCAAATTTGGGATTTTACCATCTGTGCTGAACCACTCTCTATTAACCCCTGCTCCATAAGTAAGAAGACACCCTAACCTTGAGAGACACTCCTTTCCCTGTGTTGCTAGTTCTGGCTGGGATAGTGGAGAGGAGAGAATTCTCAGGGGCTACCATAAATATCTGGGGACGAGTTGTTATCAATCCTCCACCCAAGCTAGGTGGGAGAGCCATCCTGCTATTTCCCACCATTTACTGCTGGTGCTGAGTTGGTGCTACTTTATACAATAATCCATACACAGTAATGTTAAGAAGAGCAAGAATTACAATTTAAAAATTCCTCCCCTTCTTATTGGACTTGTTCCTAGTTCCTTTCAGACCTAAGTTGTTCTTTCTTCCTCACGTGTGAACGAATCAGCTTGTATCTTCTTAGAAGTTCCCAATATTTTAATTTTAGTTTCTCATTGTCTATCAAACATACCATCATTTCTGTGTGATCTCTATAAATCCAAGGGAAAATGTCAGCAGTAACCATAATTTTTGTCATAAACAGGATAAAGTTTTCCAATTATTTAGTTTTACCTTGAGAATTAAAGTAAACTTTTCTGCAGCATCTCCTTCTTCTACAGTTCATTTTTCTCTGTCTTTTGCAATCTAATTCAGCACTAATTCAGGTTTCTATGATACCACAGTGCTTTGGGGGAAAAGTGTATGCCATGACCCCAGGTTTCTAACTGAAATGCTATTTTGCTGGAAAGGCCAATTCACTTAGAAAAATCTCTGAGGAGTAACAGTGTTGTAAGTAGAAAAGTCTTAAATTTAATATAATAAAGTCCCTAAATATTACACAAAGGTAATAAATAGGAAAAGTCCAACTAATGCCTTGTGTGAATAAATAGGGACAAATAAGTGAGGAAAGATAGAGCATGATGATTCTTATAGCATATTTATTTCATAAAAGTGCTGTGAAGTAGTCCATAGTTTATCAGTGTCATCTTTGGGAATGAAGGACAACCCTAACATTCACCTTGAATTTCATTCTAGTTCTCCAGGGTGCATTTACAAACTGTACTAACATGTTTTAAAATTGCTTCTGTATCTCAGAAAAGTTATTAATTACAGGTGAAGTATTCCTATCAAAAGAAAATTATTTTAAATCATACATATTTTCATAAGATTAAAATACCTATTTTTAAATCAACCCTGAAACTTTTATCTTGATATTTCCAGTGTCATTATAGAATTGTATCTGTTGACATTGATAGTCATTAACTTGAAAAACTGCTGTAAATTACCCCTTCCATTCAGAAGTCTGCATGTCTAAAAATGAGATTTTTCCCTCACCTCTACAAAATTATTTCTTTTAGCTCCTCAATACTTAAAAGCTATCTATTTGACTATTCAAGAAGAAATTTTTCAAGGATTAATTGAACAAATAATTTGGTGAAGACTGCTGAGAAATTTCCACAAAAGACAGATTGGAATAGGTGATTGCAAAGAGCAGAAAATCTTTTTTTAAGAAAAGGCTTTCAGCAAACTCTGAGTATAAGAGGTAGAATCTACCTGTTTTCAGCCCTGTTTGCAAATCAAGATCCTGACTTCAGCTACCACAAGCTCAGCCCATGTGGGGACTACAACAAAGGGTCAGCCCTAATGAAATTGTGAAATATGCGAAAATTCATCTCAATGCACCAGCAGTCCCCTATTCCTTCACCTTTCTTCCCATGAATTCTCAGGTCTTCTCTGCCAATCCAAACTCATTTAATCATGTATTCATCCAATGAACAATTTGTGAATAAGATTCAAGTGGCAAATGTTAGAATTATCAAGACACATTAGGCAGAAGGTATATCTTCGGTAACTCAACTAACAGGGGAGGAAAATACAAAAACAAACAAACAAACAAATGCAATCCAATGTGATGAGTGTGATAGATACTTTGTATAAACATGAATCAAAGATGAAAGCGACCAACACTGCTTAGAAGTTTTGTGAATACTATAATTGGAGAAGATATTTGGACCAAGAAGATATTTGAACCATTAAGTATGGAGGAATGGGAAGTTGGGAAAGCGTGATACATGGAGATACATTAACTGAATGTGCAAAAACAGAAAAAATAGTAATAAATGGGCTTACATTGGGAGATGCTTAATTGATAGTTGTTAGTATCATCGCCCCCATGAAAGGCATGTTCAGGTCCCAACCCCTGTGGGTGTGAACCCTTTGGTAAAATAGGACCTTTGGAGATGCTATTAGTTAGGGTATGCCCAAAATGAATGAGGGTAGACATTGCTTAAGGGTAGTCCTTAAGCAAAGGAGATTGAGCACAGCAGAGGAAGCCATGGGAAGCAGCCAGAAGCTGGATTTCAGCAGAACTCAGAAGAGAAAGGGACAAGATGCCACCATGTGCATTGCCATTTGATGGAAAAGCCAACGGACCCAATGATTCCTGGTCAGACAGTCATCTCCTGCCATTACCTGGAGGAAGCAAGCCTTCTGGCCTTTGAAACTGTGAACCAATAAATTCCTGTTTTTAAGCCAATCCACTGCATGGTATTTGTTTTAACCGTTGGGAAACTGAGATAATAGGTTAAAAAAAATTTAAGTCAAAGGAATTGTAGTGGTTTGGAGCTGTTTGTGCCCCAGAAAAACATGTCCTTAAACTTAACTCATTCCTGTGGGTTTGAACCACAGTAAGTAGTACAGTTTGATGAGGTTACTTCAGTTAAGGTATGGTTCAGGATGAGTCTTAATCCCGTTTACTAGAAGTCTTTTATACTAGGAATGAAATTCATACAGATAGGAGAGAAAGCCACAGAGAGAGCAGCCAGAAGCTGAACATCAACAGAACCTGGAAGAAAAGGGTGCTAAGTACCTTGCCATGTGATAATCTAAGGACCAACAATTGCCAGCAGCCAGCCCCAGAATGCCACAATCTTTGGGAAGAAATCATTGCCTTGGTGATGCCTTGATTGAGACTTCTATCTTAGCCTTAAAATTGTGAGCTAATAAATTCCCATTTTTAAACTGACCCATTTCATTTGCTTGAGCAGCCCAGAAAACTGAAACAGTAATAAATTCCTAAAATATGAATTTTTAGAACTCGCCAGATTAGATTATTTTGAATATGAAGTAAGACCTTCTTAGAAACTCACACAAACAATAACTATTCTTCTTACTCAAATCTAGACCTATTTTCACCTCAGGCTTTATAGTCTGCACACACTCTCATGCTCTTCTCTCTCATACACACACACACACAAATACATACACAAATATACCACTCCCACATACATCGAATAAGCATTGCCTGAAATAGGCTAAAGTACTATAGAATATGTCATTCTACCAAACTAATGGAGTGTTGGTCAGAGCATTTGCTTTGTCTAATGAGAATTTTACTATCTTGAGATTTAGCCAGATGTTTTAGGTTAGATAAAAGCTGGAAGGGGGTATAGTATAAATGGTTGGGCAGTCTGAAAATAGTAGGCCTGACTGAATATCCTTTGTAAATCCCAAGAATGCTAACAATCAGGGTCTGTGGTTCTTTGACATATGGTGTTCTGTTTTTTAAGTACTCACCCTCATACCCAGTTATCCAAAAAGATTTCCGCACACAATCTCTGTGCTTCTATTAAGATTTTTATCAACTACAGTCAGCTGTCCCAGTTTATTCTTTCTCATAATTTCTTTTTTTTTTTTTTACTGTTAGAAACACATGGCTTATGGTATAATTGTGCAAGTTTTTCTATCTATAGCCACATTTCACCAAATTTTATGCAGGATATATCCCTTTTTAAACTTTCTGTTAAAGCATCCTTATTGATTGATTCATTGTGGACCTTAAGAAAAGATAGAAAAACAGTTGTGTTGCACAGTGTTTATTATAAAATTAAGTTAATTATGTTCATTTGTTCACTGCAACATTTAGTAATTTGTGTTTGTGTTGAACTATATTTGCTTTAAAGGACATTTTGCTGACCTGTATGTTAAGCAGTCAGAACAAAAGACAATCCATCTGTACCTGGAAACTAAATTGATTCTGCATCTACATCAGAAGAGTGAATTCAGAACATAACATTAGGTAAAGCAACAAATATAAAAAAAGCCTACCGAAGTCAAAATTGAATTATAACTTTTTAAATTGCCAAGTAAATGAAATCCATTTTATTAAATCATTGACCATCAAAATTATCTAAACCATAGTCCTGACTTTGGGTAAGCTAGCATCCTAGGTGGTTGGGCTAATATTCTTTTCAGGTTAGGTCATCTCACAATCTTGAATCACTTTATTCGATATCTTAATGGCTTTATTAAAAAGTCTTCACCATGGCAGGCATAGAAATGTATTTTGAGACCGTACACAAAGAAACGTTTTTTGTGCAAGAAACTTCTTCTTGTGCAAGAAGAAGTACTTCTTTGTGCAAGAAACGTTTAAAATTGTGGATTATTTTTAAAGAAATAAACTCAGCTATTGGATAATGAATCAGATTTGGATGATAAGTGATGCACTGATACACAAAATATCCCCCTTAGTTTTGCCTGAAAACCAGTTTTTTTTTTCAAGCTTAGAAATCCTAAAGTAATGTACTAGTATTGTACCAAAGGACATAGTAGACAGTCCTTCATTCACAAACCCAGCTACTGAAGTGCAAACGTTGCTCTGACGGTCCACACAGCCATGAAGAGAGAGCAGAGACAGCTAACATTGCACCAGCCTCCACCACATTCTCGAACTGGACAGCCACCAGAACACAGGAAGGAGTCTTAGCTTCTAACGAAACTGGGAAAATGGGGACTATAATGATCTATCCCTAAAAGGATGTACCATATGAAAGCATCAGAAAAAATTCAATATTTATATACTATAACTATCCATTATTCTATTTTCTTTTTTTGCTTGGGCAGGCACTGGGAACCGAATATAACTATTCATTATTAAGAACAAATGTTTGAGATATTAATATTTCAAAGCCTCTTTTTTACCCCAGATATTTTTTTCCCAGATGTTTTATTTATAATTCAGAAAGATGGGTCTTCTAGTCATCTATTCTTTTTTTAATCCCCAAGTTGGATCTTTCCTCCCAGCTGTAGTGATCTTCCAGTATCCTCTTGGTGTCATTTATTGGAACATAAGGTTTTGCATGTGACTTATGAACCTCAGGATTCTCTGATATCATAAGAATTTGGTGCCTGAGATATTAACCAAAACAAACAGTCTTTACTTTGAACTACCCTAACATTTCAGCTATAAACCAACAAGCTTTTTGAGGGAAGAGGCTTTATCCCAGCAGTTAGCCCAATATCTGAAACAGTAATATTTAATAAATATGCTAAATAAACAAATGAATGAATCCCTCACTCTTTAAAGAATTATAGTTAATACCCATGCCATTTCTGAGCCTAGGTTACATTTTCTAATGATATTTACCATTTCCTCTTATCACAAATAATGTGGCAAGCTTAAAATGGAAACCATGAAAATACAGAAAACCACAAAGAAATAATTGCCTGTAATACCATCATTCAGAGATAATTTTAGAAACATTTTGATATATATCCTTTGAAGTATTTTGAATCACATTTTTTGTGAAAATTATGTGTTTTGCATATTATTTAAAATTAGTTGTTTTTTGATTAAAACATTTGGCATGTATTTCCCACATTAGTAAGTATCAATCTGTAAAGTTTTTAATGATTAATTAGCATGTTATCATATGGCTGTCCATAACTTATTTATACACATTATAAAAATAAATAAAGATAATGGGCATGTGTTTGTGTTATTGTGTATAATCATCTTACAGGCAAGTTAAACAATGCATTTACTTATTGGTGCACAATGATTATAGGTCAATTATAAAAAATTAAGAATTTTTAACATATGAGGGATAAACTCATGAATTTATCTATTGCTATCACAAAACTTCATAAATTTTACACTGGCAATTCACTCCTTTACCAAGAGTTCAATTCAAAATGACCTGATAGGAACTGTTATCTGGTATTATTATTCAGACCTGGGCAACTCAGATTGAAATGCAAATTTCATGATGTTTTTCCCCTAATGGGGCCTTAATAAGGTTAAATGTTGATAAACATTTTATGTATAATTTCACAATAATGCACTATTCCGCAATGTAGAGTACGTAGCAGTATCCATAACAACCATGATTATTTAAAGATATTTTAATTGCAACATTCTTTGGAATTGTTGATGGTCTATTGTGACAAGATGTAGACAACTTAAGGAAGACTATTTATTGATAAATATGTTTCTAACTATGATGATGAGGAATCAGCTTTATATTCTGCTTTGCTGACAAGATGGTGATTGTATCTCAAAGAAAAAAGAGATACAAGATACTATTTCTATGCTGTGTATTTGAAGTAAAGGACTGTGTCATGCATTTGAACTAAAAAGAATGTTTCCTTTAGACTACTAGCAATTGAGTCTAGGAAACCAAAGGAAGTTGAATACATGTATTAGTCAATCAGAAAACAGAAGACTATTAACAAGTAATCATTTAGAATTAGTAAATTTTAGTAATGATTTCTTTTGTTGGTCAACATGAAATAGAATGACACAGTTGCATGTGGTCAGAAATTACTCTTGTACTGAAACCAGCACTATTACTCTTCTATTACTGGAAAAATGTGCATAGGTCATCTAATTAACACTAATGAAAGTTTTATTTTTTAATTTACTTTGAATTATTGTGCAAGTACAACTGATAGTCAACTCACAACAGAGATATAGCCTAAGGAAAGGACGCTAAGAAGTTTACTGGAAACTTTAAGAAAAAAAGTCATAATGCCATAGAGTAAACAAGAAGGAATATTTTATTCTGTACAGGCATGTGAATGAGAGATGAGAAGAAAGTAGAAGAATAGAAAAAATCAACTTTGAGGAATGTCATGATACTAAGATCAAGGAAGCTAGAATAGAAAATAAATACTGTTATTGTTCGTTTTATTATCTTAAATGAAGAAAATCTTTGAAAAGAAAACAGGATGTGTGTACAAAATATCATGTAAAAATCCTGTGTCCTACTGAACCCTTCCTTTCTGTAGCTTATTGTTAAAACATCCCTTCTAGATGTTATCAATGTGGTCAGTAAGTCAATTACAAAAATTTGCCTGAGATCTAAATTTCAGTTGTGAAGAATTTATGAAAAAAAATTATTTGGGGAGAAATATTGCCAAAATCTGCTGCTAAATGTACTCATTGGGTGCAAACTTTATTGACATTTTTCTGTGATTGTTAAGAATTACCAAAATAGTCTTTGAAGAGAAAATTTTGATTTCCATATGAAAATTCATTTTCAGTTGCTAGCAAGTAAATTTTTAACAACTTCATTATTATTGGTGCAACCATAAAATAGAAGCTTCATTTTGTGTGGTCCCCTGATTTTTCGTTTTAACCTATATTTCGCATTTAACCCATTGTGGTGAAGACTGGCTAGATGCCTATCAATCCTGTTTTCTCCTCCTGGCACAAAGGAAGGCTGTATTTCCCAGCTTCCCTCGCAGTCTGCACAGGGCCCTGTTCCTGGATTCTGTCCAAAGAATGTGAGTGGAAGTGTTCTATACCTCTTTCAAAATGAACAGCAAAGTTCCACTCACTCACTCTTTCCTTGTTGCCAGCTAAAAGCAAAGAAACTAAGGGAGCACTCTGATGAAGCTCTAGAAGATAGCATGTCACAAGACAGAAAGAGCCAGAATCCCTTATTTATCAGGCAAAGGGTCATGCATCAAATATCCAAACTGCATCATGATCCAGAAATAAACACTTATTTTCCTAAGCTACTGAGATTTGAAGGTTGTTTTTTAAATCAGCTAGCATTAATTACCCTAAATAACAAACTTACATTTCTTTCTGTCCACATTACTCATTTTTCATTAAGTATTGGTTTTGGTGGTTTTGAAGAGTGTTTTGTGGTGAATGTCCTCTTCAGGAATTTAGCAGATTTGAGCATTGAATTCAAAAGGAATAACTAAAATAATAGTGGCTTGTTCACACTACATTGTTAACTCAACTACCTTGCAATCAACCAAGGACTGACAATTCTGCATATTTATTCCTTCTTTATATCAGTTTTTTTAAATAAATCAGGACTTAGTGTTTTGAAATATGTTGCTTCATTTAATTCACCTGATTATTCATCAAAACCAGCAGCTTTACAGTGTAGAAGGAACTACCATAACTTCTTAGAGATGGGCAAATAATGAGTAAAAAGTTGTAGATATTTTGGAATTGGAATGAATATTAATTATTATACAACAACTCCATTTTTTAGATGAGCCAACTATGGTTCAAGAAAATTTAAGGGATTTAAGGACCTAGAATTCATTGCTGTTAGAACTGAGGCTAGTACTGTTATCTCCTGAATGTTCACCTACATTCTTACCTGCAACTGTTCTTTGATGAGTAACAGCAATGCCAATCACAGGGCTGTTGACATGCACAATCCATTCTAAGGGATACTGGCCAGTCCACAGACCTCTCTTGTTCAATTTGACTCACTAGCAACACCACTTTCTCACTTGCCCCAGCTGATTTGTCCAACTCAAGGACAACCAATTCATACATTGGCAAGCAGTCTAGAAAGATGCCAGGTGTGTAAAGATGAATTGGGCCATCCATGCTCTTTGGAATTTGAATAGAAAAAGATGGAATGTCTCAACCAGTTAGCAATAGAATATGATATTAAAAATATGCATAGGGTGGTGCAATGGTGGCTCAGTGGAAAGAATGCTTGCCTGCAGAGCTGGAGACCCAAGTTCGATTCCCGGAGATTGCCCATGCCAATATATATATATATATATATATATATATATATATATATATATATATATGTTATATAGACTTTTTTTATAGACAGCCTATGAAGTAAGCTATAAAGAAGAACTGATACCCTACTTAACAGAGTTAAGTAGAGATTCGATCAGAGAAGATGCCGAAAGGAGCTAGTTACTAGCCCTCCTAAGGTCCTGAGCTCTTTCCTGATCCATTCAGTACCCTGATTCAGTCAGCAAGCCCCCTTTAAATTAAAATTCACAAAAGAAGAAATAGAAAAAGTTGATTAGCATATAAAGATGTTTAACTTCACTAATAGTCAAGGAAATGAAAAATAAGTCAATTATGAAATATTTTTAGTTATCAAATTAATAATAACTTATGTCAATAGCCATTGCTAAGAGTGGTTTAGTGAGACATGTATCTCAATACTCTATTAATGTGTTTGTAAATTGACAAAATCATACAGAAAGCATTTAGGCAGTACACATCTAGAACCTTCAAAAATGTTTATTGTTCGGTTCCCGGACCATGTACCTAAAAAAAAAAAGTTTATTTACATTGGCCAATAATCTCTTTTCTAAAATATAAACTTAATAAATGTTTGGAAATGTGAACAATGATTTATGTTAGCATTTATGATTCTTTATTGTTATTGTTTGTTTTTATGACTGTCTTCCCCACTTGTTCACTTTGGTAACTCCAAGGCCTAACATGGTCCTTTACAGAGTGCCTGTTACATAAAAGGCATTTGACAAAAATTTGTTGAACTAATGAATGAATGAATGAATGAAGACATTCACCATAGTAGTATGTAAAACAATAAACAATTAGGAAAAATACAAATATAGTGTGAATGGCTAAGTAAATATACACAGTGTATAAATGGATATAAAATATAAGCATTAAACATTATGATGTGTGACTTTTAATGGTATAAGGAATTGGTTAAAAGTAAGGGATAATGAAAAATTGGGATATAGCACTGTATAAATGATTACTTTTAAAATATGCTGAACTATACATATACACATACACACCTATATACATATACATGTACATATACTATATACATACGCATGAAAAATAAATGCACTAAATACACACGCACACATATATAAAGATCATGTTTGGACAAGAAGCACCTGCATGATTTTTACTTTTTTCTTTATACTTTTCAACATCTTTCCACCTTTTATGCTATTTCATACTTTCTTAATTAGATAGAACATAGCACTGAGTTTTATTTTTAAATACCCTATAAGACAGTACCAGATCTGCTAAAAAAATTTATTAGAATTTCCAGCATTTGTACTTTTTTGTGAATATTTTGATAAATGCTAATTGATGATAATGATCATTAAAATGGCTGCTTATATGCATCAGTGTGCTCAAAAAGACTTAGACAAAATGATTTCTGGGACTTTGAACACAGCTTAAAGGCTAGAAAAGGTATAATCAGGCAATACTTTTGAGTAGCTTCAAGAACAGTGTAGAAATTACTCTATTTATGAGATATAAAATTTAATGTATGTGATACAATGTCTAGATATATAACATTTACTCAATGCATTTATTTCAGCTCTTGCTAGCCAATTTAGTTACAGATTAGTCCAGGACCCTCACTGGTATCATTGACCTCCTACTGTACCTCTCACTTTCTCACCTCCTCACCTCCCATTCCTATACCAAGATATACATCTCTCCAGCCCAGGCTCTGGAAACACTGGAAGAGGGTGGTCAGCATTCTGGAGCTCAGACATGATTCCCGGACATTATCCTTCAGTATGGTACTTCTGTTTGTACCTGTGTTTCCTCTACCATTGATTGTGCCCGTATATGTCCTTTTATAAATCAACTGCTGTGGTTATCGTAATATCCTACTCAGTTCTTTAGCCTTTTAGCTGTGATATTATCATTCCACTTTCCCCCTTCCCACATTTGACTACTTTACTTCTGCATGATCTGAGTTTGATGGTGTTCCCAAGGTAGCAAACTTTATGCTTATACATCTATTCACAGATTTATAGTTAGCTGAATGAATCATTACAAGTTTTCCTGTTGTCAGTCATTCCATGCAAATGCCTATGGGTAATTATAATCTCCACTTAGATAGCCTTCTTGTAGGAAGAAAAAAATACTTATTTTATTCCTAATATTAGTGGAATAAAGATTAAGGTTTCCGATGCCTCAAATAACTTGCCGATGATGTCTAATGCTATCTGTGATCCAATTTGGAGCATGTCACTAACAAGACCAGTTACTTCACCTTGCTTCATGTTTCCAGACTGTATCTCTAAACTCAAATGTACTGTGTGGCAAGGGATGGTGGACAGAAAGAATCCCATGGTGAACCAGTTCCCAAATGGAAAGAAGGCTATTAGAACTGGAGGATACATGGATTGAATTTGGAAAAGTGTACTAAATCATTCCTATATATTGTGAAACGTAAATCATGGATGGATTTCTCTGCAATAGTAAAAAATGGCAATCATTTTATCAATATAGAAAACAGAAATAAGTAAAAGCTATGAGCATTTTAATGTTATCCCTCATGGGCAGCATTGTTATCATGTCCTTTCAACCCTATCCTACCCATCTGTCCCCATGACTTTGCTCATACTGTGCTTGTCTATCTTTGAATTACTTAGCAAATAAATTTCTTTCTTTCCTGTAATATTTTAATCATGGTAAGCTGCCTTCTTGGTAAATAGTACATAATATTATTTATCAATCTTGATAAAATTCCAAACGTTTCTTCTCAGGTCTTTGTATCCAGCATAGCCTCTATCCTTTTTTTTTTTTTACCCTCTGGGTTCTCTCTTTTTTTCTTCCATTCCCACATCTTTAATTACCTGGTTCATGGAGAAGTTGGACTGAAGTCATTGAGATCCTGGGGTTAGAAGAAATGTAGTGCCCAATTGCACAGTCTTCCTTTAGCACAAGGGAATAAGGTATACGGGCCCCTCTCACCCACTTACAGAATACTTCAATTCCTTATACTATTCCTGTAAACTCAACTATGTCCCAAATGTTTTCAACTGTTCAAAATACAGGAATCCCCAAAGGAGTGTCTAGTCAAAGGAGCAATGCCCATGGGATCATGGTGGAGGGAAGGGACACCCATATCACCCAAAACTGTCTATCAAGAATGGTAGGTATCACTGCCAGAGTGTCTTACATACCAAAGAACTACCAGATGTTGTTGAACATTATAAAACCAACATCTCCAATTAGAAAAATAATTCAATTGTCAGGTACCACTAGGGGTGGGTTAGTGGTGTAAATCTGTATGTTAAGCATGGTTTGTGGTATCTTCTACATAAAACTCCTACTTAGCCAAAGCTTAGATAATCCATATATAGGTCTGTGTTCCTGGTAGCAATTTTCTGGTCATTAAATATCTCCTAAAACATAAGAAGAATTGCTAGGTTGTTTCCTGAGAGGGTTAAGCATCCATCCACTGATTTATTATGGTTTATATCAGAAGATTGTACTTGCAATAGATTATATTCAACTAGACAACATCCACTGAAAATTCAATAGCCAAGCAATTGAATGGTCTGTGTCAAGTCCTTAGAAAAGTGAGTGGTGGCCTTGTAGTCATGCAAGCCACTTAATCAACAAATAAAGTTCCAGAAAGCCAAACAGAAGACAGCAGGTATGTTAACATTCTGTTTTGATAATTGTTTAGTTGTTTCATTAAATTTGGGAAATGCATATTTGACTTAAGCTTTAGTTGTTTAGAGTACATTGTGAGACAGATACATTAAACTTGCTTTGTGCTGGAATAGTATGCTGGGTGGAATACATTATTTCTCTAAAAATAGCTACTGTATACCTAGATCTGAAAATGGGTAACTAATTAATAGATTAATCAATAATAAATATGTACATAGAATTAGGAGCTTAGTTAGACATTTAAAGTCTGCAAATAATTTTCTTTAACTAACAAGGTCCTTGTCGAAGTTCCTGCAAGCACATTTCCTTGAGTTTAATTGACCAAAATGAAAATAATTTGGTTAATTTTCCAATTTACTTTCCTCTGGAGTCAGAGAAAATTTACCATGCTAAGAAAATCATACCTACCATACTAAAAAATACAATATAGTCTATTTAAGTAATCACTTATACTTAACCTGAATCAGACCAATACATCTTTTTACAGAGCACTTTATTTATAATTATTAACAACACTGACATTGAAGTAGTCTAAACTTTCTGTCTTAATATATATGAAAACTGTAGGTAGCCAATGATTTTCCACAATTGCATATGCTCACAATATGTTTTGACAAGACCATAATTTTGCTATTTCTTGATAAGAGTTTGGGCTATTCAAGAAGTAAAAAACTGTGAGCTGGTTATTCTACATGCTGTAAAAGTGTAGGAAGACAATTTCATTGAATCATCATCAAAAATTATATGCCAAGGATATTTGGTTCTTAGAGATGTGCTAGTTTATAAAAATACTTTTGAAGCCTTAATATAAAATAAAGCTAATTTTATTTATTCATATGAAGTAGAATTAAACCTTAATGTGAATTTTAACATTTATAGATATACATAGTTACGTCTATTTTAATTACTTCTATGTGCCCATATGAAGGCAAAAAGAAATGTATAGAGTTTGTTTCTTGTACTAAATAATAGAAATTATATTGCTACTGGTATTTTTTAATTGTCTATTTCATTTTCTTATTGAACAATGTATATTTTTTCTTTTTTCTATCAGAAAATCAATAAATACACGTGAACCAACTTAGAATACACATACTATATGGGGACAGTTATTATTGAAAAATTCCTGAGTTATATAATGGTTCAAATATAGAAATACTCTTTTATCAAATTCTTTTATTCCCCTCTCTTTCCCTCTGAAATAATCAGAAAGCTTATCATTTGTCAGAATAAAAACCTTAGCATAGGAGAGGATAACATTGAAAAATGGTATACATTTGTTTTCTGCACTAAAAATTCCTAAAAATATACTTAAATTCTTGGCCATTATTCAATTCACCTTGGTATTGACTTATTGTCATATAAAAGGACCCATTTGACAATTGTCCAATTGTGTAAAACCAGTAAATATAGTTAGTAGCAATGGTAGTTACTACTTGAAGACAACATATGTCAAACACTGGGTTAAATATTGTATATAACTTTTCCTTTACTAAGGAAAACACATTATGAGGGGGCACTGTTATTATCCCAAATGTGTATATAAAAATAAATTAAAATACAAAGCTTTACAATGTCCAAACAAGATTACCCAAAAGAAACTTGTTAGAAATTCACTCCAAGATTGCACTTTTAATTACTATGCTATCATGTCATAGATAAGCTATGCAGACGATACAATGTTTAAATGTAAATAAAGCATTTCACTTAAGGAATAAGCCACATTGCCATTGCTTTGAGACATGATAAATAGAAGGATTGTGAGCCCAAGAATCACGGAATCTTAGAGTAGAAGGGACTCTAGAGGGAATACATTTGTACTGAATTCCCCATCATATTATCTTAGGCCTTGCTGATGTAATAGTGACTAAAAAGATAGTTCTTGTTTTATGAATCTAACATTCCAGTTAGAAAACAAATAAATCAGTGGTATGATATCAGAGAGTGATAAGGGTTATGGGGAAAAATTAAAGATATGTGCCAGTGACAAGAAAGAGTTTCTTTAGCTTCAGTAGTCAGGAAAGGCTTCTCTGAAAAGGTGGCATTTGGGCAGACTCTGAATAACAAGGCATCAGCAGGGGAACCCGTGAGTGTTTCATCCAGGGCATCAGTAAGTGCCTGAAGTTGGGAAGAAGTTTAGTGTGTTCCCACAGCAGGAGGCCAGCCAGTGTGGCTGGACCACATAAAACAACATTGATGACAAAGGTGAGAGAGAAGAAGGAATCAGATCATTTATGGCCTTACAGACAATGGAAAGGAATTTGGATTTATACTTTAAGTAAGAGGACACTTAAAGGGATTCAAGCAGGGAATGGCACAATATGACATATGATTTAAAAATTTCATTTTGGGTGCTCTTTATAAGATGGATTGGAGAAGACAAAGAGTGAAAGCAGAGAGACCAGATGCAAAGCTACTGTAGCAGTTGATGTGGGAAATTATGATGCCTGTCATGGTCAGGTTCATGTGTCAACTTGGCCAAGTGGTGGTACCTGTTTGTCTGGTTGGGCAAGTGCTGGCCTGTCTGTTGCAATGAGGACATTTCATAGAATTAAATCATGATCACATCAACTACATCCACAGCTGATTCCATTTGTAATCAGCCAAGGGGATTGTCTCCTGCGATGAGTGATGCTCAATCTAATCACTGGAAGCCTTTTAAGGAGGATTCAAAAGAGACAGGCTCTATTCTTTTCTTTTGGAGTTCACCCAGGCCTTCCATCGGAATCATCAGCTTCACAGCCTGCCCTGCAGATTTTGGACTCTGCTTTCCCATGGTCACGTGAGACACCTTTATAAATTTTATATTTGCGAGTGTTCCCTGTTGATCTGGTTTCTCTAGAGAACCTTAACTAATACAATGCCTTAGACTGAGGGTATATGGAAATGGAAGTGACAAGAGCATAATATGTTGTAGGCATATAGTCAACAGGATGTTCTCTGTATATTGACTTACACTGTTCTCCACATAATCTTGTAATTTATTTATTTTTATTAAAGGCATCCTGTGTTTACAGAAGACTCATTTATAAAATAAAGTTTCCCATATACCACCCTATTATTAACACCTTGCTTTGGTGTGGTACATTTGATACAATTCATGAAATAATATTTTTATAATCATAGAATTAAAATTATAGTCCATGATTTACCTTAAGATTCATTGTGTGTGTTGTATAGTCCCAAGTAATTTTAAAGCTTTTTTTTTGTTTGTTTGGGCAGGCACCAGGAATTGAACCTTAGCTTTTACTATAATCACAGAAGTTGTGTATTCATCACTACAATCGATTTTAGAACATTTTCATTACTCCAAAAAGAAAAACACCACACCCCTTAACAGTCACCTCTCAGTTCCTCTATCCCTCTCTAGCCCTACATTTCCACTAATCTAATTCTCTCTATAGGGATTTATTTATATGTACATTTTATACAAATGAATCATACCAGATGTAGTACTTTGTGTGTAGCTTCTTTTAATTGGCATAATTTTTTTTGTGTGTGGTTGTTTTTTGTTTTAATTATTGTGCTGGTTTGAAAGTATTACATACTGCAGAAAAGCCATATTTTAGTCCTGATTCAATCTTGTGGGGACAGCTGTTTCTTTTAATCCTGATTCAACATTGTAGGTGGAGACTTTTGATTAGATTACCTCCATGGAGATGTGGTGTGCCCAATTGTGGGTGAAACCTTTTGATGAGATGGGTATGTGACTCCACCCATCCTAGGTGGGTCTTGATTAGTTTTCTGGAGTCCTTTAAAAGAGGAAACATTTTGCAGAGTTCAGAGCTGACAAAGAGAGCCAACAAGAACTTCAGAGCAGGGCTGACACAGATGCCAATATTTAGAAAACAGAGACGTGGATGTTTGGAGATGCTTGGAGCCCAGCAGATGTTGCCATGAGATGTTAAGGAAGCCAGAACCTGGAGAGAGCTGAGAGAAGCCAAAGGATGAAGGTCAACCCCAGAGAAGCAAAGTAAGGAACGCCCACAGGAATAGAGGCAGAAAGAACAGAGCTCAGGAGCAAGGGACCAACAGATGCCAGCCATGTGAGTACCCAGCTGACAGAGGTGCTCCTGACCCAACCACCTTCCTTGAATTAAGGCACCTTTTCCTGGATGCCTTGGTTTGGACATTTTTATAGGCTTAGAACTGTAAACTTGCAACTTATTAAATTCTCTTTTTAAAAGCCATTCCAGTTCTGCCACATCACATTCCAGAGTTTGCAAACTAAAACAATTATTGTTAAATTTTTATTTTAATTGGAAAAGTTACAGGTTTACATGAAAATCATGTAAAAAATACAGCATTCCAATATATCCCCTTATTACTGACACTTTGCATTGGTATGGTAACTTTGTTACAGTTGATAAAAGAATATTGAAGTATTACTGCTTACTGTATTCCATAGTTTACATTAGGTGCATTTTTCCTACCCTATTATTAGCACCTTGTAATAGTAATGTACATTTGTTATAATTCATGAGAGAACATTGTTATTTTTGTACTATTAACCACAGACATCGTCCACAACAGCTTTCACTGTGTTACTCAGTCCCATGTTTTACCCTCTAACTTTCCTTCCAGTAATATATACAATCCAAAATTTCCCCTTTCAACCACATTCACAGACACAATTCAGCACTATTAATTACTCTCACAATAAAGTGGTACCAAGACCACTATCCATTTCCAAACAATTACAATTAACCTAAATAGAAATTCTGCACAAATTAAGCATCAGCTCCCCATTCTCTCTCCTGGTAACCTATATTCTAAATTATAAATGTGTGAATTTGCTTATTATAATTAGTTCATATCAGTGAGATCTTACACTATTTATCTTTTGTGTCTGGCTTATTTCACTCAACAAAATGTCCTCAGTATTCATCCATATTGTCACCTGCACCAGGACTTCATTTCTCCTTATAGTTGAATAATATTCCATTGTGTTCTTGTAAAATCTCCTACATTGTTTTGTGAAACAAAACAACATTTTGTTTCTCCATTCATCGTTGATGGACAGTTGGATTGCTTCCACGTTTTGGCAAGTGTGAATAATGCACTGATGTGCAAATGCCTGTTCGAGCCCCTTTTCAGTTCTTCTAGGTATATACCTAGTAGCAGGATTGTGAGATCATGTGCCAATTTACACTTAGCTTCCTGAGGAATCACCAAAATGTCTTCTATAGCAGCTGCACCATTTTATATTCCCACCGGCAGGGAATGAGTGTTACTATTTCTCCACATCCTCTCCAGCAGTTGTGATTTTGTTTTATTAATAGTGGCTGCTCTGGTAGGTTTAAAATGGCATCCCATTGTGATTTTGATTTGCATTTCCTTTATAGTTAGTGATGCTGAGCATTGTTTCACATGCTTTATGACTGTTTGTCCATTCTTATGCCAGTACTATGCCCTTTCAATTACTATGGCTGTGTAATAATTTATAAGGTCAGGAAGAGTGAGTTCTCCAAATTTATTCTTTGGCAAGATGATTTTGGCTCTTTAGAGTCCCTAACCTTCTGATTGTTCATTACTAGTGCTTAGAAACATTACTAATTTGGGGTGTTGAGCTTGTACCCCACCACTTTGCTGAGTTCATGTATTAGTTCTAGCAGCTTTGTTGTGGATTTTTCAGAAGTTTCTGTACATAGGATCATAGCATCTGAAAATATGGAAAGTTTTCTCTCTTCTTTTTCCAATTTGGATGACTATCATTTTGGTATTTTGCCTAAGTGCTCTAGCTAGAACTTCCAGTACAGTGAGCATCCTTGTCTTGTTCCTGATCTTAAAGGGAAAGTTTTCAGACATTAAACAATGATGGTAGCTTTGGGTTTTCATATTCATATATGTCCTCTATCTTGTTAAGGACATTTCTTTCTATTCCTAATTTTCTAATTGTTTTTATCAGAAAGGAGTGCTACATTTTTTCAAATGCATCAATTGAAATTGCCATGTGTTTTTTTTTTCCCTAATTTTGTTAATGAGGTGTATGATATTAATCTATTTACTTACGTTGAACCTCCCTTATATACCTGGGGTCAATCCCATTTGATCATGATGTAATTATAATTCTTTTAATATGCTCTTGGATTTGGTTTGCTTGTAGTTTGCTAAGGATTTTTGCATCTATATTCATAAGAGATATTTGAAAATCTAAAAAAAAAAAAAACTTTTCTTGTGATATCTTTATCTGGCTTTGGTATGAGGGTGACGTTGGCCTCATAGAATGAGTTAGGGAATGTTCCCTCCTTTTCAATTTTTTGGAAAACTTTGAGAAGGATTGGTGTTAATTCCTCTTGGACTGTTCGGCAAAATTTTCCTGTGAAGCCATCTGGTCCTGGGCTTTTTTTTTGTTGGGAAGTTTTTATTACTCTTCAATGTCTTTAATAGTCAATGATTTGTTGCAATCTTATGTTTTTCTTGACCAATGTAGGTTATTTCTTGTGCTTTCAGAAATGTGTCCATTTTTTCTAGGTTATCTAATTTGTTGGTGTAGTGTTGTTCATACTATCTTTCTGTAATCTTTTTTTATTTCTGTGGGATCAATACTAATTCCCCTTTTTTTCATTTCTAGTGTTAGCTATTTGAATCCTCTCTTTTTTTTTCATCATTATAGCTAGACATTAGTCAATTTTATTGATCTTTTCAAAGAACCAATTTTTACTTTTGTTGATTCTCTCTCATTTTTTATTCTTTATTTCATTTATGTCTGCTCTAATCTTTATTTCCTTCCTTCTGCTTATTTTGCATAGTTTGTTATTCTTTTTCTAGTTCCTCCAATTTTCTGATTTCTCTGATTTGACATATTTCTTCTTTTTCGTATAGAAATTTAGAGCTATAAATTTCCCTCTCAGCATGTACGTTGCTGCATCTTGTCAGTTTTGATATAAAGTGT
Organism: Myrmecophaga tridactyla; assembly: GCA_004026745.1. Lineage (NCBI taxonomy): Eukaryota > Metazoa > Chordata > Mammalia > Pilosa > Myrmecophagidae > Myrmecophaga > Myrmecophaga tridactyla. The sequence goes on along the minus strand of PVIY010011259.1, from coordinate 5,944 downwards.
TCATTTTCATTCACCTGAAGATAATTTCTAATGTCCCTTGTGATTTCCTCTTTAACCCATTAGTTGTTTTGTTTCCACATAATTGTTAATTTTCCAGTTCTCCCTCTGTCATTAATTTCTAGTTTCCCTCCATTATTGTTAGAGAAAATACAATATATGATACCAATTTAATGAACTTACTGACACTTGTTTTGTGGCCTAAGATATGGTCTATCCTGGAGAATGATCCAAGTGCATTAGGGAAGAATGTATATTCTCATGCTTTTGAGTAAAATGTCTATGTATGTCTTGCTGGTTTATAGTACTGTTCCAGTCCTTTATTTTCTTATTAGTCTTCTGTCTACATATTCTATCCACTATTGAAAGTGGTATATTAAAATCTCCTACAATTAGTAAAGAAACTTCTACTTCTCCTCCGAATCTGTCAAGATTTGCATCCTATATTTTGGGGCTCTGCTGTTAGGTGCATGTATATGTTGCACAGTCTGGTTGAATTGACCCTGTAATCAGTATATAAATACCATCTTTTACACTGATGACAGTTTTTGACTGATGTCTATTTCATGATATTAGTGTAGCTAGCACAGCTTTCTTTGTGTTTCTAATTGCATGATTTTTTTTTTTACAGCCATTCACTTTCAACCCACTTAAATCTTTGAATTTAGAATGAATCTCTTGTATACAACAGTAACAACAACAAAAAACACTCAATCTTATTGGTACTGCTTTGTACATAACAAATTGCTTTTCTCTTGCAGCTTCCAGAACTTGTCCTTATCCTTTGCCTTTGACAATTTGATCAAGTGTCAAATTGAGTATGTATCATGGCATATTTTTCTTCAAGTTTATCATTTTTGGCATTCTATAGGCTTCTTGAATGTGCATATACATGTCTTTTCCTAAGTTTGGGAAGTTTTCTGTCATTATTCCTTTGAGTATTCCTTCTGCCCCTTTCTTTCTTTGTTCACCTTCTAGGAATCCCACTGTATGTATAATTTTATGCTTGTTGGTTTTCCAGAGGTCTCTTAAGGTATTTTGTCTTTTTTACAATTCTTTTTCAGTTCCAATCAGCTTTTTTGAAACTCTCCTAGGAATTTTTTTTAAATACTTTTATTGACAAGTCTTCACACACATTCAGTCCATACATGGTGTACAATCAGTGGCTCACAGTGTCATCACACAATTGTGTATTCATCACCATGATCACTTTCAGAACATTTCTATCACTCCAGAAAAAGAAATATAAAGAAAAAAGAAAACTCATACATCCCATACACCTTACCCCTCCTTCTCATTGACTACTATACTAGTATTTCAATCTACCCAATTTATTTTAACCTTTACTTCCCCTATTATTTGTTTATTTTTTATCCATTTCTTTTTACTCACCTGTCCATAACCTGGATAAAAGGAGCATCAGACACAAGTTTTTCACAATCACACAGGCATATTGTGAAAGTTATATCATTTCACAATCATCTTCAGGAATCAAGGCTACTGGAACACAGCTTAGCAGTTTCAGTTACTTTCCTCTAGTCACTCGAATACACCATAAACTATAAAGGGGTATCTGTATAATACATAAGAATAACCTCCAGAATACCACTTGACTTTGTTTGAAATCTTTCAACCACTGAAACTTTATTTTTTTTCATTTATCTCTTCCCCCTTTTGGTCAAGAAGTTTTCTGAATCCCATGATGCTGGGTTCCAGTGAATCCTGGAAGTTCTGTCCAACATTGCCAGGGAGATTTACATTCCTGGGATTCATGTCCCACATGGGCGGAAGGCACTGAGTTCACTTGCTGAGTTGGCTTAGAGAGAGAAGCCAAATCTGAGCAACAAAAGTTCTCTGGGGGCAACTCTTAGGCATAATTTTAAATAGGCTTAGCCTAACCTTTGCAGAGATAACTTTCATAGGGCCGAACCCCAAAATCAAGGGCTCAGCCTGTTGATTTGGTTGTCCTCACTGCTTGTGAGAATATCAGAAATTCTCCCAATGGGGAAATTGAATATTTCCTCCTTTCTCCCCAATCCCCGAAGGGATTGACAAGTACTTCTTTAATCACTGCCCAAATTATTCTGGGATATATCCAGGCAGTACTCTAACCTGTACAAACCAACAAAATCTCATGCCCTATTCAAGATTCCATGTATTTATGGTGTTCAACTAAACTGACCAAACAAGCTAAATTAGGTAATGTACTACCCAAAATATAAATTTTGCACCAACTAAACATTTCTCTCTTTGGTCTCACACAGAAGTTGAAATTTTAAAATATGGACAATATCATCCTTTACCTTGTATTCTGTTCTTCCCCAGTCCTATCTAGGTCAGCTTCAATCATATCTCTATTCAAAGTCTGATCCCTTTTTCAACTTGTTAAATAATTCCTGCTTGGGGTACTTCTGACTTTAATAGCTTCAGAGTTCTAACTTTGAGTCTCAGGTGTCACATAAATACTCAAGGTTTCTGGGCACAAACAGGTTAGATACAAACAGCTCAATATCTCAGAATTTAGAAATAACAGTTAAAACTCTTGAAAATATGTGACTGTTGTAAGAGCTTGCAATCTAGGATCCTAGACCTATGCTCTTGGCTTTGGTTCACCAAGTTTTTATATTGTAGTTATTCCATATGAGTGAGGCATGATAATATTTGTTTTTTTGTTTCTGACATTTCTTTCATCATATAGTCCTTAAGATTCATTCACCTAGCTACATGCCTCACAACTTCATTCCTTCTTCTGCCTGCTCAGTAGTCTATTGTATTTATATACCATTGTTCTCCCTTCCATTCCTCTGTTGTTGTACTCTTAGGCCATCTCCATCCATTGTGAATCATGAACACAGCTGCCATAAACACCAGTGTGCAAATGTCCATTCATTTCCCCACACTCAGTTCCTCCATCTCCTAAGAATTTTAATTCCAGTTATTGTGGTCTTCAACTCTAGTAGTTCTGTTTGGTTCCTTTCTCAAATTTCCAACTCTTTACTAAGATTCTCATATTATTTATTCATTGTCTTCCTGATATCCTTTAGTTCTTTCTCTATTTTCCTTCATCTTCTTGAGCATATTGATACCTCTACACATAATCTTCACTGACTGACCCATTTGTGACCTCTGAGAATTTGCAGAAAGGATTTAACTCCTTCAGATATTGGAAGCAACTCACATGATCTCTCTTAAATCTCTTCATTCTCATACTAAAGAGCCTTACTTCCCTCCCTCCTGATATCTGTTTTTCTTTAACACTTCTCAACATGCCGGGCACCTTCCATTAGTTACTTGCTTGTGTGCAATGTCCCTTTTAAAAAGTGGTGCCTAGAACTGAGTGAAGTGCTTCAAGTGTTCTCTGGTCACATAGAGTGCAGTGAGGCTATTTCCTCCCAGAGTGTACTACATTTCTTTTATCACAGCCAAATGCATGTGAATTGAGTGGTTAGTAAAGAAAGGAAGTGGGGAGATATAGTTCCAAGGCTCAGAAGCGGGATTATCACCTGTCTTCCCATATTGCAGAGTATCTGCAAAAGTGATTCCTATAGGTCTTTAGGTAGAGGGAAATAGAGCTGGGAGGATGATGGTTTTCTCAGCAGATGACTCTCTTGAGAGAAGGTGCTAAACTGATACTAAATAAGGATGTTAATAAAGAGACATACTGGTTGGGAAGGCAGTGAAAAGAGCAGATGGAGAAGCAAGGCAGGAGGAGAGTGAGCAAAGCAAAGTTAATAATGAGAAAGCATTCTGAGGTTTTCTGTTTTGGGAATGGGATGAGTGAAGAGGAAAATTCAGGTGAACAAAAAATTTTTCAAGTTGAAAACAATGGTAAACATGATTGTTGGAGAAAATTTCTCTGGGCTCTTTTAGGACTTTAATCAATTTGATTCCTTGTTTTTCATTACTCAAAATTAATACTTCGTGAACCAAATTTTAATCATCTCCTACAAAGGACATATCTTAACTATGTTTCAGCTAACTTGTTTCCCCATCAGTAATGTCTCTTCCATAGTTCCATAGGACACAATAGATCCGTTAAGTCTGCAGAGGTCTAAGGATGTGAGAATTTGGAGCAAATTAAAACTGTCTCCTAAATGCTAGGTCTGATTTTCCATCTTTGTTATATTTAGTTTTTATTGCTTCAGTGCAGAATATTGTCCTATTCTGTGAGTGAGCATCTGAAATTAGGGGAAGACTATGAGATAGTGGAGGAAATTTAAAGAGGAAATTAACTTAATCTCTAGGAGGAAATATGCTATAATCAGTGAATGAAAATACATCATTTCATTTATCTTCCCAGTTCAGGAAAGGGGACATTATGCACACAGTTCCTTTCTCTATAAGGAAAGTGAAGAAAAATATAAATAAAATCATAACAGCTAATATTTGACTCTTATGTTTCTTCTAATTTGTGCTGAAAATATTGACTTTGGGGTAGAAATAAAGGAAAGGCCTTAAACAAGGCTTCTACAACAATCTTTTATTGACATTAAAATAATTCTTAGATACTTACAGTCTAGATTATAGTAGAATACAACCCAGTAAGCAAAAGAAATATACAATTAATGGAGCCAAAACAACAACAAGGCCTCATTTTTAATGTCTTCCAGGAATAATAAAAATTGTACATAAATCCATTCATTCCTATTTACAGCTGAAGAGTGGGTTTAAATATAAAGGAATAAAACATAAAAGTTAGCATCTATTGAAAGCTTACTGTATACTAACCTCTATGTTTAATGACTTACATAGATTGCTCTGTTGCTTTTCAAATCACCATAATGCATTGTTGCCAACAGTCCAAAACAGACAGTATTTCAAAAACTTTACATCAAAAATCATTGCTTAAGTATCTTAATAGAATACCCAATTATTCTATTAAGAATATTTCTCAATAGCCTATGGCATCTGCATGTTAGATTCTCAGCTTCATCATGGTAATTCAATTCAATTTACATAAGTAGACCGGAAGTTTAAATAATATCTTAAAATCTGTTGAGGGGGTAAATATGACATTATATAAGGAAAAACCAGTAAATTCAATGTAATGCAGCATTCAAAACACCTTTGGTAAAACTCTAACCTTTGGGACTTTTGGATAAAGCTCCATCCCAAAAGTTAGGGATAATGCTTACTCATAAATTGGAAGCTAGCTTTGATTTACAAAACAAAGAATAGGTATCAGTTTATTAAAAATTGCTATTATTTAACCTGTATTGGGACCAATTTTATTTAACCTTTCATAAATTAACTGGAGTCAGTTCAAGAGGAATAACCAAGTTTAGAGATACCATTAAACTCTTGTTCTTAGTGAAGAGATAAGATGATGGAATATGCTGTAACAAGATATCATGAGACTGAATTTGGTATGAGGTGGTACACAAACTCCTAGGGAAGCAAGTGCAAAGCAAGGCATTTAGCTATCAGTCATTACATTTTAAAAAGTCTAGACCTGAGAATGCTCATAAAATATTTATTCAAGATATTAGAATAAGGTGCTTCTATAGCCAAAATAGTTTAAATATCAAACAACAAGTATAATTTTGCCCACTTATAAAGTAAACCTGTCCTTTACTGCAATGTAACATAATGCAGCAACTAATTACTCCTGGGTACAGTAAGGAGGGAGGTGGTATAGATGATGAAATAGCATTCTCTACCCTATAGAATCTCATAATCTAATTAAGAAGATAAATGAAATAGTAAACAATTACAATATACTACTAAGTAATGAAACATACATTTATGGAGAAAAATGCATTACAGAACTAATTCAGATGAGGGTGGGAGGCTGGGAAGTAGGAGATGTTTTACAAGAAATTTGGTATGTGCTAGAAAAATGGAAGAATGATGACAAAACTGAAATAAAGTAGGAAGGAGCTGAACTATGAGAAACCTTCTGTGCTAGGCTAAGGGCTTATTGTTTGTGCATTTGCATTTTTTGTTT
>PVIY010011258.1:0-66132 GCA_004026745.1 Myrmecophaga tridactyla | reverse complement strand
TAGTCACCCTTTCTGATGATGCTCTTAGAGTAGAGATCACACTGTCTCTGGCCCATGCCCCCATCTACACCATCATCTCTTATCTGATCCTCTCCCTTGTGCACGAAGCCCGAGTCATACTGTCTTGCTTTCAGTTTCTTCAACATGCCAAGCTCTTTCCTACCTCAGAGCCGTTTTTTCTCCAGCTGATCTCCTGGGATGGATGGACGGGGGGCCTTCCCTGATCTTGCAGTCTAAATCAAAGTGTCTTAATAGTCCTTTTAATGGCACTAATTTTTCCTTCCATACAGTGCAATTTGCAATGATATATTGATGCAGTATATATTCCCCCACTGGGCTGTAGGTTCCATGAAGGCAGGGAGTTAATGACTGTATGCCCTGCCATTTAGAAGGCCTTCATTGTATGTGCACTGAGTGAACAAATTCAAGGAAAAATGAAGATTGCATTCAGATCACTGGAAGAGTTGTAAAGAGCAGGAAATACTTTTTTAAAAAAATTTTTAAATCTGTAGTTAATGGATTATGATAACATGAAACAACCCAAAAGAGCAGTAAGTTTTGAGGAAAATTAACCCCTGGTCTTTAAGTTAAAAGAGAATCACAAACTGAAACCCTTGCAAACAGCCTCTCTGGACAATAATTAGAGACAAAATATGTATCATAATTGACATGAAAATGACTTTAAAGGCCACAGGTGTTTTAGCAAAATTCACTAACTATTTGGACAGAATAGATCTTAAGATATATGCGGTTCAGTAACACTCAACCATTTGCTCATAATAGTAGCAAAAATAAGATTGATATTTTTTTTCATCTAGCAATATTTTAAAGGGCACCTTAAAAAAGGAAATCCGCAGGAGGGATCCCGAGAGCATTTAGACACATTCTCTTACTGTGTATTTAACTCTGGGCCCCTCCTGCCTCCACACTGCTCTAAACCCCCCTGGGAGTAATGGAGAGGAGAACCAGCTAACTCAGATGTGATCAGCAGGTACAGGAGGCAAGCCCCTGAGTCTGGCTGCCACAGTGCCCAGCACCAGCAGGATCAAGGCTACACTTCTAAACCGGCTGGAAATCTCAACAGCTGAGGACGAGGGTACTTTGCTCTGTGGCTCACCTCATCTTCAGGAAGATGAAGAAGAAAAACTGGTCAAGGTCAGTGATCACCAGAGACAGCACGCCCTGCAGGGTTCAAGATCAAGGCAAAAAAGACCTTTTAATTATACAAAGTGACAGACTGATCTGGTCTAGAGTTTATCTGATTTTTGTTAAGGTCTGGGCTTCATGGCTTTCTCATTAATGGTTTGTTTTGTTTTTAAATATTCACTGCCCATTGTACACACCTTTAGGAGACAGACTCCTGCATAGTACTTTTGAATTTTACTTGTAAGATGATGAGGACCGTATTGTGTATAATTATCAAAGAACTTAGAAAGAATTCATGCAAGGAAGATGCAGTAATGTTGAAATCACCAGTATCAGGTAACTGTGTATGTATCAGTTTATGGCATCTAAGGTAGTCCTTGAGAGATTACACCACAGCAGTGTTTCCCAGAAGATTAAAACACCTGTTTTGTTAAAAATACAGGTTCCTGAGCCCCAATTTAAACCCACTGAATCAGAATTCACCAAGGCAGAGACCTGGGCATTTGTATATTTAACAAGTACCCTGTTGATTGTTATCAGAGTAGCTTTAGAAATTGCTTTTCAGAAATGGTTCTTCGTCCCAGAAACCCATTAGGATGCTGGCTCCATGGCTCAGAATGTATGTGATAGAGCCTCTGAGTGATTTTGCTAGGGGAGCATGAAGTCTAGGTTCAAGTTCCTTTTGAAATCTCTTATCAGGGGGTTCTTACCTGCGCTTTGATGAAGTATCGCTGTACCAAGGATGTTCAAAATGGGTCTGAGGTGTGGAAATGGGGCATAGTTTAGCCTAAGCCTGTCATGTTGAAGACAAAAACGGTGGTGCATACTACTTTTGGGAAGCAGCAAAACTTTCAGACCAGCCGCCCCAGTGTCTTTCCAGCAAACACGCAGGACTGACACACCAGTACAGAGCTGGAGGTTCCTAAATGACCACCTCTGTCATCATAGTCAGTCAGTCAATGAATTATTCAATTAGTTGGTGAGTCAGAAACCACTCATACTGTCTGGCTTTTACCATTTTGGAAGGTCCTGTAAGTCTTTTTATGGCAGGTCCACTCATTGTTCTACATGTGTGATTGCATCATATGATTATTGGCAGTTCTGTCCAAAGGAATGGTTTTTTCAATAACTAAGAATAAAACGATAAGACACTGTAGATTAAAATTTTTATTTAATTATTAACAGGTAGTACAATCTCAAGTTCAAAAATAAAACTAATCAAAAGCTCTACAATGAAGCCACCAATCCCACTTCCTTTTAATTTTCTTTGGCTCTTTACAGGCTTTTTTATATATTCAGATACATCAAAATATGGCATGCTATATACACTGGTTTGTACTTTGCTTTCTTCTACCTAATACGTTTCGGGGATTTTCCCATAACAGTGCATGAAGAGTTTCCTCATTCTCTTTTAAGGACCACAAAATCTGAATTTCAGTTCAGTTTTATTAAGCACTGAATCAGACTTTTCATGCCTCTTTGACCAAGACTCACCTGTAAATTAAAAGTGTGTGTGTGCGCGCGCGTGTGTGTGTGTTTTAAAGATTGCTGGGTGTGTCAGTTCAAATCCTCCAAGAAGCAAATGCCAGTACAGAATTAGACCTACAAGAAATGTATTTGTACGAAAACACATGTGAAGAGTAAAGTCTGGAGGGAGCAGAAGTAGGTAGAGAGTGCCTTTGGATCATGATGCTGATCTGAAACCAGTAAAAGGAAACAAGAAAGGAGGATTGGATTGGGTAGAGGAGCCTCCGACTGCAGTGAAGCCCTGAGAAAGTTTCAGCCAGGTACATGGAGAGCCCAAGAAAATACATAGCTTATCAGACAGAGCCTGTATTGAGGAAGGGCCCAGCACTGATAATCCCACAGTGCTCAGTTTTTGGCTGGAAACAGCCTAGGTAGAGCCTAGCCTCACATGGACACTGCAGGAATCCAAAGGCGCTACTAGGTGATGTCTCTCAACCATCCTCCTCACAGCAAGTTCTCTTGAAGGAAGATCAGAATGGTCCACATCCACAGCTGCCACAATATCCCCTTTTCATCACCAAGATTCTCATCTCCACACATGCTCAGAGAGCAGCTCCCATGAGCCTCTCTTCCAAAGGGGAATCTTAAAAAAGGGAAGTTAATGGGACAAAGAGCAGCCCCTGTCTCTGCAGTTGGTCCTGGGGTTGCAAATGGTTCTTCTCCACTATCCATTCTAAATTCCCCTCATCCTCTGCTATATCACCTCAGCAGGTCCTGCAGGCTCACATGGTGGGTGTGACCCAAATCTTCATTCCTGGATGGTCTGACCCGTTGGCAAGTCATACCCACCTCAAACAGGCATTGCTTCATGTGGGCAGTCCTGGTTTTAATGAGCCTGGGGAGTACAGGAAGCCCCCAAATGGATCACCTGGTTCCACACATATCCCTCCCTGCCCTCATTGTGTAAAAGCCTCTTTCTGGTCATCAGGGTATTATTCCTGACAGTAAGGTGATTCCTTTTCTTGCCTGTTCATCTCTGGCCACAAGGAGTGAATGGGACTGCCAAGTAGCTGCCATAGTTTGCAGTTCAACAGGACCCTTTCCTTGTTCTCTAGCAAGACTGCTCCCCCTTTGGGGGCCCTGTAGAACCCAAACTGCAGGATGGTAAGCACAAAGACTCAAGTGGATCACTATATGTCATGCCAAATAGGCCTACCCTTGCTTCTACCTTTTAGTTCCCAGGCCCTATATAGTCTTCCTATTGAGAACATAGCACTATACATAAGTCTGATTTAATGCATCCTGAAAGATGTCACTCCATCTTTACAGATTATTACCAGTGAGCTGGCAATTAGCTGGGCCTTTGCAGGCTATGCCAATAGTCTGTAAAGCTGGCTCCTTCTAGATAACTAGACATGTGATAGACCAGTGAATCCCATGGGCCACGGCTCACTCCCTCAATTCCTTCACTTCCTTGTAGTGGGTGACCAAATTGGACATTTGTTGTGCAAGATTCCTTGCATGAAGATCAGACATTCCATAAGCCCCTGAAGAGTGGCAGTGCACACTGAGGTTTTGTGAACAGGAAAGGCAACCCAGACCCAGAATAGATATTTATCTCCAGTGAGGATAACCCTCTGGCTCTTTCAGGCTGGAAAGGCCACCAAGTGGATGGTTGCTATTTTCAAGGAACAGACTCTCTTGTTAGCAGGTTGGGCATTCAGAGGTAGTACTTGCCGAACTGGCCTTTGTAATTGGAGTGCATGCTGTTGGGCCCATGTTTAACCTCCATCTCTGCAAACATAGCAACTGAATTGACATGTCCACTGTTCCAAAATGGAATAGCTGGTGACAAATGCTGGGTAACAACTGGCCCAGTCATGTGGTTTGCTTGGTTTTTCAGTGCCTTTTTCATGGAGGGCATTCACATGTAATACAGAAATCTTCATGCTTTGTGTCCAACCACATGCCTCTGCCCCAGTCCTCCACGTCTCCAATCTTCCATTCCTTTCCCTCCTGGCCTCTGACCAGATGTCCAGACTGGGGCCACTGCCCAGGAATCTACATATATTCTTATCTCAGGCCACTTTTCCTTTCACATAAAATAGATGACCAGGTCCACTACTTGCAGTTCTGCCCATTGGAGAAGTTGTCCCTCTCTACAGACTTTCAAAACTTCCCGAGTGTAGCTGTAATGCTGCCTCCATTTATTTTCAGCTTCATCTATATACTGTTCCTATCCATCCATAAACTAAGTGCAGGGTTTTCCTCCTCCTTCAGCTGGTTGTATGGGATCCTCAACCTGCCTATAGATGAGATCTGGGGGATAGATGCTGGTGCAACCTTTGTAGGTCACTTTAGAATCTGGCCAACTTGTTTTTGCAGGTTACTTGTGTCCTCTGGTCCCACTCATTTTGGTTGTGGATGTACTATGTCCATCTTACAATAGACTGTTTCTGGATCTCTCTAGTTTTGTCTTGCTAGCTTCAAGAAGACCCAGCTTATAATGGGCAATTCTGGATGAATGGCCACCAGTGTCCCATGCTCAACATACCAGGAGTTGTTTCTCAAAAGGTGTATTTCTCTGCTGCAGATGGCATGACCTTTTCCCAGAACTCCATGGGCATGCATTGTGTTTCTCCCACTAGGGCTTGCCATAAACTTCATATTACATCTTTTCTCACCACTGACACTCCCAACACCAAAGGGTCTGCCTAATTATGTGGCCCAAGAAGCAGGACTGATTGTACCACAATCTGGACCTGCTGCAAAACCCTTTCCTGCTCTGATCCCCTTCAAAGCTGGCAGCCTTCCACATCACTCAGTATACAGGCTGGAGCAGTTTCTAAGTGTGGTATATGTTTCTTCCCAAGCCCAAGAGGCCTACCAGGTGCTCTGCTTCCTTTTTTGTACTAGGGGATGCAAGCTGCAGCAGTCTGTCTTTTACTTTGGAGGGGATTCCTGGGGAGAGCGTGGCCTTGATGTGAACACTGCAGCAGATCTGAAGTAGCAGCAGCTGGAAGCTGTCTGCCAAATACCCTCCTTTTTGCAGTTCTTATGAAGGGAGATTGGAGCGGTGTACCGCCACGGCCACATGTGGTGTTCTGACGTCTCAGTGTGCTTTCAAGTACTTGACATGTGAAAGTAATAAGTGAAATGCAAGAGATGACAAAAATGCTAAGAGTATAATTAGGGAAAGGAAAAGGAATTTAAGCTTTATCTGGAATGCGATCAGTATCTGAAGAATGCAACAAGGGCTTTGAGGTGTGTGTTGAGGTGCTATGTGGATTGGGACTGCGACACCTGGCAAGCATAAAACATCCCCCTTTGTCATTTAGTTAGAGGAAAGCCTTTCCATTATTGCCTATTGTTTCAAATCCCATTCCAGAGCTCTTGGAACAATTCATTCCCTAATTATAAAATTTACATTTCTTTTACTGCCTAATAACTTCTTTCTTCTTTGCTCTCCTTCAGTTATCAGTCATTTAGCAGCTACTTACTCCTTAGTTGTGCTTTTCCACAAATCGTGTGCCTACTTTATTCAGCCTCTTTGTGAAAAGGTTATCTCATTTATTTTCACAACTTTTAATAACATCTTCATGCCAACACTCCCAACCATGCTTTTATATTCACTTGCCATCCCCAATTTGCGCTGTTTCAAATTTTGAGTTGCCTTTCAGCCATATCTTCAGAATAAAGCATTGCAATTTTACATTTAGCATGAAATAAACTCATCATCTTGTCTTCTAAGATTTCAGTGGCCTCTTTTCCAGCAGGTCTCTCCTTTCCTTGCAATCAAAGACATAAATTCCCCCATTACCTCCCCTGTAGGGTATCCCCTAACTCAAGAAGATCTTTCCTTTATAGATACCTGGAAGGATGCCCCTTTCTCTTTATCTGTAAAGCCAAAGAATATGCCCATGATTTTCAGAAATAGTTCACCCATAGCAACTCACAAAAATCACTCTCTTCTTTGAATTCTCATGAACTCGGCACATACTTGCTACTTGTAGTTTTTTTCTTTTTTACTTGCTTCTTTAGATATTTAGGGCAATGTCTGTGCCTTACTTCTCTGTTCCAAACCTAACATTATAATCATATATACATAGATACATAGATACACATACATGTATACTTAGTTATTTCATTTTCTGGTTTGCTTCAGCTACTAGGGCTGCAATCCACTCTGTGTCTTCACGCTTACTATGTCTTTTAAATCTCCCTTAAGTCTGCTGTTACCGTTTTCCTCTTTAGAACTTTCCTGAAACCATCTCAGAGTCTTGACATTGGACATGTATGCTGCCTGGATCTTCATAGAGCTTCCCTCCTAGGAAGAACAGTGATAAGAATTGGGGAGAAACCAAAACCCTGCCCTTGAGATTTAAATAAGGCTCAGCTGGTGTTTTTACATCAGAATTAGACTATTTCTAAATTAAACTGTTAGCCCTGAGGGTAAGATTGCCTAATGCTTGCACAAGATAAGCCAAGTATCCAGCAGTTATACAAACTTCTAGTACCGTGAAGCTAATGTCTAGAACACACATGATAGCGTAAAATTAAGAAGACTAGAAAGGGATAAATAAAAGCCCAAAGGCAGAACTGTGGAAATAACAGCCACCATTTAAAAGATAGGAAGAAAAATACACAGAGAATGTGACCCATGTAGTAGTGGGAGAGGGAGAAGAGAAGCAGAAGATACAGGTACACAGAAGCCCAGTGGCATAAGACCTCACAAGTATCAAATGCACAGCTGCCACTGGCAGGACAGAACTGAGGAGATGCCATTGTAGCTGTCAAAAAGGAATTCCAACAAGCTACTCTAGAATAGTGAGGACAGAACCCTAATTGTGGTGAATTAAAGCAAATATGAGATGAGAAGGTAAAGACATAGGCTCTTTCAAGAAAGCCTGAAGTTTCAAGAAGCACAGACATAGAGGACTGCAGGACTTGAAGTGAAGGTAAGACCCAGAAAATTATGATTGTTTTAACATGAGCACACATGAGCACGGTGGCCGGCTGGAAGGGAAGAACTTAAAGCATATTCAAAAGAGAGAAGAAGGGATGGATCAAGAACTTGGAGAAGAAAAAGGGCATCTTTCCTTCTAGGATGAGGTGGGTAGAGGAATCGATCAATTTTGGAGGGAAGAAGTTGAGGTATTCCCATGTGTTTGCTATTTCCTCTGTGAGGAAAACAATAAGGAGCCTGCTCAGGAGAGAGTCAGGGTTGAGAGGGACTCCAGTACAGTAATAAGCATCTGGAAGCTGTTGGGGGAGAGAGGGCTAAGATCTGCTTCATGATGTCAAGGGATTAGTTGAAGCTCAACCCACAATTTATAATAGCAGCTGGTAATGATGTGATTATCTCCAGCGGGACTTCCAAGGAATAGGGGATGAGAAATGGTGGCTTAGGACTGGAGAACTGGGCACCAGGAGGTCACTATGGAAATGAAATTGAATACCAGGGAGAAGAGGGTTATAATGACTCATGAGGGCCTCTGGAGAGGGCAGGGAAGAGAGTGGGCCAGAACAACAGGTTGGGTATTGCAGGTGTGGAGAATAAGAGTGGAAACACAAGAGATTTTGTCAAAGAGTGGAATTGTAAAGTTCCAGTTTTCAGAGTTGACCTATCCTTGGGTCAAAGTCAGGTCCAGGCTGTGTCTAAGGAAATGACTTTAAGGTCATGAAGTTGAGGGTAAGCCTGCCTGGGACAATGGCAGAGGACAGCATGTGGAGGAAGAATGGATGAGCCGCTAGTCCTCAACAAACATGGGAAAATGAGTGACCTAGAGAAGAGGGTTATAAGAGTGGACCACAGATGGCAAGAGTGACTGATGCAAGTCTCAAAAGGAGGTGTTGGGAACAAAGGCTGTCAGAGGAGGAAAAGGAGGATTATTTCTTTACCTACTTATGAATTTTTAGTTCTTGGCTTGTATTATCCAACTGCCTACTGGACATCTTCTCTGGCTACACTTGTTGAACATCCCCTTCCAAAGAAGCATACTGTCCCTAACTCCTACAATTTAGTCTTCTTCCTCCACTTTTAACATTTTAGACAGCAGCATCTCCATTCATCCAGGCAGCTATTCTTAAAAATAAGAAATAACATCTTCTTCACCATCCCCTTCTTCCTGTGCCCCTACATTGATCCTTCCACTATTTGAATGTTCTCAATGTGCTCTCATACTCTTACCAATGAAGAACAGTAATTAAGAGAATCACCTCTAGAGTCAGTCAGACCTGGATTTGAATTCCAACTCAATCATTTCTACCTTGAATGATCTAGGGCAAATAAATAATCTAAACCTTATTTTCATCTTCTGTAAAAGGGGATAATATTAGAACTAATCTCACAGGGATATGATGAAGTTTAAATAAATTAATGCATGCAGAATAGTGGCACAGTTTGTTGGTACGAAAGTCTTAAAGATTTTTAATTTTGGGATTCTCTTCCTCTTCTGGCTTCATACTATCTGCAAAACTTCTTACCAAATTTCATAATTATTTTTATTTCTTGTGGATAAATTTCTTAAACTTTTATGAATGTACTGATCATTCTAAATGTGCTAGTGATATTCATTTTGATTATAAAATACTAGTGAGTAATTTTAATTGTCTGTGCTTTATTACAACACATTTTGAATTGTGTTCTTTACCAAGCACCTCTGGATGAGTTTCTGTCTTTTGTAAAATTTTTATTAAAAGTTATCAATAATAATTCTAATATGTAAATAGAATCAAGTCATCAACACATTTTTAAGCACATCTTCATTTAAAAATTCAAGATTCAATTCTAACCAAAACATCCTTGCCAACATGGTACTGGCCATCATTAACACTCCAAAAGAGCTTACCTTTTGTTACAGACATTCTACAATGGAAATATATAGTAGCTGGGTTTTGAGCATGAAGGAAAACAAACAGTTACAGTAGTGTTGGCCCCTCTACTTTAGTGGCCTCCCCCATTCCACCTGTCAGCCAACAGCCCTATTCTCTTCTTACTAATCCCTTCCTAAAGCTAAATTCAATTCCCCCTTATGCAGGGCAAAGGTTCTGAGTGAGCAGGAGAATAAGGACATTATTAACCCTGACTATTAAACTGCAACATTATTTCTGCTGCTTCCTGTCTGCTATGCCATCACTTTCAGGACCTCTTCCTCCTTCTGGTTCTCTTTCCCAGTCTTCCCCCAACCACTACAATTGAACCTAAACACTTACATCAAAGAACAACTCAGTGTGACTGGAAACATAATATTGTGACGGAAGTAGGTAAATGGAAACAACTTGTATAGTGTCTTCGCCCAAAATTGCCCAGTAAGGTACCAAAAATTCAATACTACCTCTCTTCCATGAAGAGAGTCAATGGCAGAGTCAGGTTAGAATTCAGCTTCTTTGAAAGCAGATATTTGAATCCCTGGTGGTGGATTTTCTCTTTTAATTAAGGTTCCTTCCGTGAAAGAATGAAGGGAGGCAAAAGATTAAGAGATAAATGGCCACATCTTTTATCCTCCCTAAATCTCCATATCCATCCAGATGTGTGTGCATCACCATCCTTTGTCCATCCACAAATGGACCAGACATTCACCATAGAAGCTAGGATTTTGCTCTACGCTGTACTGTTCAAAAAAGCCATCATTTGTGTGAGAGCTAGCTAGGAAAAAAAAAGTGTTCACCATACTGTGGTGTATACATACAATGGATTACTGAGCAGCTACAAGAAAGAATGAAGTTGTAAGGCATGCAACTAGGTGAATGAACCCTGATGACAATATGTTGAATGAACAGTCAGAAACAAAAAGACATATCATGCCTCACTCATATGGACTAAAATATACAGACTCAGAGAATTGAAATTGAAAGCATGGGTTATCAGGTTGGCGCCTATTCTAAGGGGTCCTACAATGTAAGCTCCTACAGCAGTCACATCTATTCTGGAGTTGTAACCATTACTAAATTCTGAGATGCTGAGCTATTTGTGTATAACCTAGTCATTCCCTGAAACTGTGGGTATTTATGTGACATCTGAGACTTAGAGTTAGGGCTCTGAAGCTATGAAAGTCAGCATTACACTATATAGCAACTGTAAAAAGTTGAAAAAGTGATCAGACTTCGACTAGAGATATGAATGAAGCTGATCTGGATAGGACTAAGGTAATTCAGTATACAGGGTAAAAGATGATATGGTCCATATTTTAAAACTTCAACTTCTGCATGAGACCAAAAGAAGAGATGTTTATTTGGTGCAAAATTTATATTTTGGGTAGTGCATTATCTAATTTAACCTGTATGGTCATTTATTTGAACACCATAATTACATGGAATTTTGAATAAGGGAGGAGATCTTGTTGGTTTGTACATGTTAGTGTAATGCCCTGATATATCCCAGAGAAATTTGGGCAGAGAATTAGAAAAGTATTTGCAAAGTCCCCTTGGGGGCTGGGGAGAAAGGAGGAAGTATTAAACTTCTCCTTCTGGAGAATTCCTGATATTCTCGAAAGTGGGACAACCAATTCAATAGGCTGAGCCCTCAATCTAGGGGTTCACCCCTATGAAACTTATTCCTGCAAAGGAGAGGCTAAGCCTACTCATAATTATGCCTAAAGTCACCCCCAGAGAACCTCTTTTGTTGCTCAGATGTGGGTTCTGTCTCTAAGTCAACTTGGCAGGTGAACTCACCGCCCTCCCCTCTTCGTGAGACATGACTCCCAGGAGTGTTAATCTTCCTGGCAACATGAGATAGAACTACCGGGGATGAGCTGGGACCCAGCATCATGGGATTGAGAAAGCCTTCTTGACCAAAAGGGGTAGAGAGAACTAAGACAATGAAGCTTCAGTGGTTGAGAGATTTCAAACAGAGCCGGGAGGTTAACCTGGAGGTTATTCTTATGCATTTAACAGTTTATAAATAAAAATAAATAAATAATGGGGGGATAAGGGGTAAAAAAAAAAAAGCTGGGTAGCTTGAAATACTAGTGGTCAAGGAGAGGGAGGGGTAAGGGATATATGAGTTTTTTTGTTTTTGTTTTTCTGAAGTGATACAAATGTTCTAAAAATGATCATGGGGATGAATACACAACCATGTGATGATACTATGAACCACTGATTGTATACTTTGGATGAATTGTATGTGTGTGAATATCTCAATAAAAATATTTTTTAAAAAACATGAAAAAAAAAGTGTTCACCATACTTACAAGCAAAAACATTATGGAAGAAGCCAGTTTAAAAAAAAATAATAAAACGGCTTGAGTAATCATAGAGTTTCTCATATCAAACAGAACACCATATAGATGGAATAGGCATGTCTATGCTAAACCCTGATTCTGGTGTTTCCCATACCAGAGAAGTGGGATTATGGCTCAGATGGCTCAGCTGTAAAGCCCTGGACCCTTGTTTCCCAGTGGCCTAAATCAATCCCCATCTCTAGTCCCTGACAAGATGCTGAGCGAGATGCTTAATTATTTCAGGCCACTAGGGTAAGCACTATTCCTGGCAACTGCAAGCAGCACCACGGATGAGAGTTTCTAATTCTCTTTGGTGATTTGGTTCTGTATAAACTGAGATTTTTCCTTCAGTATTTCTGCCAGATAAGCAGGAGAGGCCAGCTCTGGCCCTGAGATAGAGCCAATCAAGGTCAATTTTAGTTCCTTTTCTGTACTGTTTAGTCTATTTTCTACAACCCTGATGCCTTCCCTTACACCTGCCCTTATATTTTTATCTGATTATCAATTATCTTCTGAGAGAATGCTTGGCAGCCTCCGGTGCTCACCAAGTCATCCAAAGGCCTCTTAGCCTAAGGAATACAAATACTCAACGGAGGCAGGGTCTTTGGCCTAAGCCCCCAGGCTATGAACCACTTGGAAGTGCTTCTCAAGGATATTTTGAGACCACAGCCCACTCCATCTAGAAGCAATATTGAGTGATTCAACTTGCTGATTCCCAAATCTATCATACTTGGCTTTACACCACACCCACAATATACTCGGTTATTACTGTATCTAATATATAATGGGAAAGACAAATATTATCACTCCCACTTGGAAGATGGTGAAGTGGAGGTTTAAAAGTTTAAAAGAGTTATCTAAAGGGAATTTAATAAAGCAGTGCTGTAGCGGGAAAGTAGATCAGTTGACATCTGTCCTGGGTTTTGTAGGTCATGGACTCTGTAAGTTTAGAGCAGTATTTTACTTACCATATTCTTCCTTGAAAGCTTCTATTTACTTTCTTAAACTGTGGTAGTGGTGCAGCAGTACATTCCAGATACTTATACAATAAAGAGAGGCTGAGCAGTCTGCCTGTTGAGTACACAGCTCCAGGCTGAAGAATTTTAAGGTTGTTAGAAAAACAAACAAAACATCAAGTGGGACGACTGATATGAAAGGAAATGCCCCCATACCCCCTGCAAAGACAGATGGAAAACATCCTCTTCATTAATACAAATAAAAAAGTTAACCAATCCATTCTGTGCTTCAAATAGCATTGTTCTCCTCTGCTATATTCATTAGATAAATGCAAACACATGTGCCTTGAAATGGGTGGGTGTAAAAGAACATTCTGCACAACTATATCTGAACTACCACGGATTTATATCACATGCATGCATAGATGGGGGATATTAATTCATCACGACAGCTGAGCAAGACAAATGCAAGAGTGCACACACTGGCATGCCGAAAAGATGCGACTACGAACCCCAGGCAAACACTCACACAGGAGTTTTCCGTCAACACACACGTGGCCGCACTTTCACGAGCCTAACCACACTAAAAAAGCCCAAACAAACATAGGAGGCTCCGCCACCCGCGAGCCGCCCCCACACGTGCAGCGGCGCGTTCATCCGCGGGCACGGTTCTCGCGCGTGCCTGGGCACACTCGCCCCCACCCCCCCACCGGTTTCCCACCGCGCGAACACGCGCTCTGCGCGAGCCGGTCCCCACGGCCGCCGGAGCAGCAGCGGCGCCGGGGCTGGGGGCAGGGCCCGGCGGGGCGGGCCTCGGCGCCTGGGGAGGGGACGGTGGGGCGGGCGCGGGGCGGTGCCCGGCTCACGTGGGCGGGAGGGAGCAGCTGAAGGTCCGCTCCGGAGCCGGGGCTGTCCTCTCGCGCGCAGCGCTGGCCCGGGCGGCGGCGAAGGAGGAGGAGGAGGAGGAGGAGGAGGAAGGCGGCGGTGGCGGCGGCGAGAAAGGAGGGGAGGACGGGGGCGGCGTCGGACTGGAGCCGAGCGGCGGCGCGAGCTGCCTGGGGCGCTGTCGTGAGCTCGCCCTCCGGGCCCCCACCCCCGAGCTACACCCTGCCGTGCCCAGCTCTGTCCGCGTCCGTGCCCCCGCGGGGAGCGCGCCGGGGCTGCCCCCCGAATGACGGGCGGAAGGTTCGACTTCGACGATGGCGGCACCTACTGCGGCGGCTGGGAGGAGGGCAAGGCGCACGGGCATGGCATCTGCACGGGGCCCAAGGGCCAGGGCGAATACTCGGGCTCCTGGTCCCACGGCTTCGAGGTGGTCGGCGGCTACACCTGGCCCAGCGGCAACACCTACCAGGGCTATTGGGCGCAGGGCAAGCGGCATGGGCTGGGGGTGGAGACGAAGGGCAAGTGGATGTACCGGGGGGAGTGGTCACATGGTTTCAAGGGGCGCTACGGGGTCCGGCAGAGCCTGTGCACCCCAGCTCGCTACGAGGGTACCTGGAGTAACGGGCTGCAAGACGGGTACGGCGTGGAGACCTACGGGGACGGAGGTGAGCGGCGTCGCAGGCGGCTCGGCCGCTCTGCGAGGCGGTGGGCTTGGCCCAGGCTGCGGGCGCCGGCGGGGCAGCTGGGAGGACGCGAGGCGCACGTGTCCGGAAAGCCGCCAAAACACCTGGGGCAGCCTCCCATCCTGCTAAGCACCTTCCGCGCCTTACCGCCCCCAGAGGGTGCATTGGGACGGGATCTGAGCGCGAGAGTTCGATCTGACCCCAGTGTTGAGGCGGGCGGGGAGTCCGAGCCCACACTCGGGGGAGCCGGGCGTGAATGTACCTGACCGGCGCCAACGCTGCTCTGCCACCAGGAGGGAGCGCCGCCTGGGAGGGCTGGGCTGGACAGAAGGCTCTGTCACTTGAGCCCGTCACATTACGTTCCTGATCCCTCCCTCTCCCGGTCGGGTTTGAAATCGCCACTCCCGAGGACTTAGAGCGAAGGCCCTGGGGCGGGCGGTCCGTGCTGACCGCTCCTCGGATTGGTTTCACGTGGAGTCGTATTTCGCGTCTGGTCCTCTAGTAGCCTAAAGATAGAAGCCAGAACCTCATAACTAGGATGTTGGGGAATTGTTCCTTATTTGGGGTGCATTTGGAAACATCCTAATTATAGGAGAGAGGAGGCCACCTGATGCAGGTGGGATTCAGAGGGTGTGCGGTTTTCTGCCTGTTTGTTTATTCGGTACCGTCAAGTATTCGTTTTCGGCCAAGAGCGGTCGTCTTGGCTACCTGGAGACCTTGGACAAATCAATAGGAGAAGTCTAAATTTAAAAACAACAGCATTTGAATCTTGTGTGTTTGTATTCTGAACCAGCTAACAGCTACATTACTCCCGAGAGTTGCAAAACCAAACCTGTTGATTTGCCTTAAGGCCATAACCTAAACAGGACTTCTGGCTGTGAACAACAAAAAAAACCCCACCTTATTTTAATATTTAGCAATACTTGCAAAAGAAATTATGTATATAATAGGACATAAGTTCCTCTTTTTTTTAAATTAGGAAAAATGTACATTATTGAAACAGGTGTCAGCACCTGATGAATTTCCTTGTGTAATAAGCTGAGAGAGATGAATGGCTTATGCTTTGGCAAAATAAATTTTCCGGTGATGAACATAATTTTCTGATGATAAACATAATTATATTTAATTGAAAAGGGTTGTGGAAGAACCCTTCCAATGAAGTCATCTATTGGAATTAAACAGCTAAGAGTTGAGGAATATTGAAGGGATCCAATTAAAAGTTTCTCCAGCCCACTGCAACCTCAGTTATGCGCTTATATAAAAAGCTTGTACAATTTGTACACTCCACTTACTCAGAACACTTGGGCAGTGTTTCAAATGCAAAATGGCAGATTGGTAGGATTTGCTTTAAAAAGGACATCTTTTCGTCCTACACTATAAATAAAGGATATGGTTTTTGATGGATTTAAAAGAAAAACTTACTTCAGTACTCTTCTGTGGCCTGAGTCCTGAGTTCCACAGTAGTGTTAATTAGGGCTCTTCAATGTTCTGAATGGGCATAGAGTGCCTTAGCTGACAGCCCTATAAATATGTTAGTCTGTGGTTGCATTTTGTTGGAGGCCCAGCTCTACTATGTAACTATATTCCATGCTCACAAGCGGAATGCAAAATTTATTTTTTAAATGTGTGCGTTTTTAAATGCCCTTTTAAGAAGGCCATGAATAGTTGTCTCATTTCAATTTTAGAAGGTTAAAAATAAAATTAGTCTCCTTTAAGGTTACTATTCATTAAATAAAAACCTTTGGTTTGGGGTATTCATTATACCTAGTAATCAAAAATATATATATAGCTCAGTAAAGGTCGTCTATGTATGAGTTGTAGAAGCACAAATACTTGTGCAGCTTTATGGATCATCTGCCTTCTGTTTTAAGACCAATGTGAAAAAAAAACCTTAAAACTTGGCATCACCATAGTAGTGTTTTCTTTCTCTACAAAAAAGAAAAATCATCTAATATGCCATCATTAGGAGGAAAAGAAACCTTTTTAAATCCCTACTGAATGTATAGTCTGTGCTAGTTGATTTTCTGCTTTCTTTCATATGTCAATTTCATTAAAAAATCCTTAATGTTTGTCACAACAAAATGGGGGTCTAAATGGAAGTGTATCACTCGTATTTCATAAAAGGTTTTGGTCAAAACAGTAATATCACTTTCCCTATTCTTAAAGATTTAGCAAGTTTTCCCCCCTACTCTTCCCACCACCATGTATACATTCATGTATGCTCGCTACTAGATTCCCGGAAAATCTGGTTCCGTGTATTTGGTGTTGATGTCAAGTTGGAGGAGAAAGAGCAGTAATCCTATGTGAGAGCTAT
This sequence comes from Myrmecophaga tridactyla, assembly GCA_004026745.1. NCBI lineage: Eukaryota > Metazoa > Chordata > Mammalia > Pilosa > Myrmecophagidae > Myrmecophaga > Myrmecophaga tridactyla. The sequence continues at coordinate 49,460 of PVIY010011258.1, read as the reverse complement.
CATTTAATTTTTTAGTGATCTTTCTGTGCAACTTGCTGAAATAGAACCCCCAGAATATTAATAATAAATCGGACAAAGGAAAACAAAAATAATAACAAATTAGAACCATACTCATGAAATCCAAATCTAGGTATACAGTCTTTTGTGCAGATTCTGATCTGCTGTACCTTTTTTTCTACCTGTCATAAAACTATTAACATAAACTTATAAATACCCATTCAGAGCATATACACTTAACGTTTAGCATAGTGCAGTCTAAATTCTAAACTGGATGCTTTCTCCCATAAAGTTATGTCATTAAAATGACTCCCAGCTAAAAATCACAGAACACAAATTAAAACACCAAGAGCCGTAAAAAAATAATTTGTATATTTGTGAAGTACGCATCATCTATGTTTAAGGAACCAAGAGGAACTAATTAAAACTTTGAACAGCAGGGAAAAATAGGAACCCACCTGCTTTATAAAGAGAGAGGCCCTTTTATTCATTGACTAACTAAGCCTATTTTAAATTTCAGATGAACTGCTATCAGTTCGAATGTAAAAAGATTTCTAGCAATTCTACAGAGGCATTCTTCCTTATAACTGATTTAAGAGAATAGGACCAGTGCAGTAATGCCCCCCACTCCATATCTGGCAGTTAAGCAGAAGCTTAAAAGTTTTATAATTGTTGCTTTTGCCTTAAGCCACTTGGATTTTCAAGCAATGTTTCTGTAGAAGTTCTTGATAGTGTCACAGAAGATAACAGTGTAAGGAAACTAGTTAATTTTTCCTAGGTATTAAACATTTACTGAGATGATATGATTGTGTTTAAAAAGTGTAATTATTTATATCAAACAGTATTTTTGGACATTGTTCCAGTTAAATTAACTTGTCATTATGTAGAAAAGTTTAAATTAGAAAGAAACAATTACAGCATTCCTTGTTTGTTGTTTTACAGAATCACAAACTAGATATTAAAAAAATAAGGTGTTTGGTTTGTTTTAATACATATAAATCAGGATGTATAGCTTTTATCCTAGAACTCAAATTTGTTTCTATATAGGCAAAGGAAAAGTCAGAGTTGAACTGTCACCTTTCCTAATAATTCTGTTCTCTTCCCTGTTGCTTTTGGCATTGGGGCAGGGCTCAAATTCAGTAGGAAGCTTCTTAACCTGAAATGCTCTCTATGACTATTTTATTCTTTTGGGTTTATCCCACTGAGAAAGCTATAGCCCACTCGCCTCCTCAGAAGTTCTTAGACCCCAGGTAAAGACTTTTGTGTTTACCCAGAATATGACATTCAAAGTACCAGACTTGTTTGCATTTCATTACTGCCCTGCTATTGGCTAAGTTTATATGATGTACATTTATTTCAATGAACAGAAAGAGAAGCCAGCCTTGAAGTTGGTCAAAACTTCTGACTTTTGGAGCCATTTCAGATTAACTATTAAGTGCAATGAAATAATTAGCCCTTGTTAATACAATGATATAAAACCACTAGTGTTATTACTCTGTATTTTAAAAATAAATGTTTGCCATGCAGTGGAAATTGTGCATGGCATTCGAGAAAGCAAAGTAACTGCAAACTGGATCTATATAATCAGCAACCAAAAGAGGGCAAGGCAATTGGTAATCATGATTTCTTTTCTATGATACTGTGAATTATTATGAATAATACAGAAATAATGGCATTAAACTTTCTACTGAGCTTCTTTTGAGAATACTATATTTAAATTTTAGTATTTTCCTTGTACAATTATATCCCCTTGTATTAAAGAAAACAGCCTTGATTTTTTAAAAGAAAATTCTAAGTTCCATGATTTGAACATTCATTTCCTCCTTAAGCTATTAACAGGCTGTTTTAGGTTATTTTTTAATTGGCCTTCACCTACTAATTTAATAGAAAAAAATTACTGAAACAAATGCTTTAAAATAAAGGCTATCCTATTCACGGAAAGGCGTTATAGTCATTGCAGAAGTGATCTGATGTCAGCAAAGTCTTAACTGACAGTGTCAGATAAACCTTTACTCTGAGATGAGTTCCCCATAACGGTGGCAGTGGAAGGTTTCCTCAGGCCTGAGCCCCATTTCTCCAAGGGTAAATGAGGTAGTCCTTTTAGCCACCATAGCTATTTACTGTAAATACAGTCATCAAACACACCCAGCTCACAAAAATACCACACCCACCAACCAGGGGATATACAAAGCAGGGAGTCTGGGAATTTTGTGTTCTCTTATGAAGTAATTCTTGCCCACAAGGTGCTTCTAGCCGAATGACCCGATTCACGATTGAGTGGCAGAGACTAGGGAGATCCATGAAGAGAACTGCCAGGAGAAAGCAGAGATCTGGCAAATGATAATGGGACAAGTTTTGACGTTTTACACTCAAAAGCCAGATGTTAAATTGCCCATTTTTTCCCATAATGCTTCAGTATATTCAGGACATATATTGTATTTGTCAAGTCACTCTTCCCTTTCCCTACCCTTAAAAAAAAAAGACAGTGGACATAGTAGAAAGAAAACTCAAGACAGTTTGTTTGATGATGGTGTCCCAAGTATTCAGATCACTGAATATAATTTGTCTGTTTGTTGGAATGTTTATACTGACATAGACCTAAAAGTTATTTTTTGAGTGTTTCAACTGAATTAGTAAAATTAGATTAAATTTCACAAATGGAGTTCTGCTACTGTTGATATATGATGTGTTAATTTTAGAGGGAAAAAAGCTGTTTTCTAATGATTGCTGTTTTTGTATAAGAGAGTGGTTTCCATAAAAAGTACAATGAAACGCATGGTTACTGGCCATTTGAAAATCCTATACAATTGCATTGAAGCCGTAGGCCTAAAAGTACAGGGCCGGGATGCACAGGCGTTCCCTAGGATGTGTCAGATCTAACCGTGGGTCTGCGACCTCGGTGCCGGGGGTGGGCGGCGCTCCTCTCTGTCCTCAACTCACGCTGTGCTCTCTCGCCGTCTCTCCAAGGTACCTACCAGGGCCAGTGGGCCGGCGGCATGCGGCATGGCTACGGGGTGCGCCAGAGTGTGCCCTACGGCATGGCCACCGTGATCCGCTCGCCGCTGCGCACCTCCCTGGCCTCGCTGCGCAGCGAGCAGAGCAATGGCAGCGTGCTCCACGACGCCGCAGCGGCCGCCGACAGCCCCGCCGGCACCCGCGGCGGCTTCGTGCTCAACTTCCACGCCAACGCCGACCTCTCGGCCGGGAAGAAAAAGGGCGGCCTCTTCCGAAGAGGCTCCCTTCTCGGAAGCATGAAACTTCGAAAGTCAGAATCGAAGTCTTCCATCTCGAGCAAACGCAGCTCGGTCCGCAGCGACGCGGCCATGAGCAGAATCAGTTCCAGCGATGCCAACTCCACGATTAGCTTTGGCGATGTGGATTGTGATTTTTGCCCCGTGGAAGACCACGTCGATGCCACCACCACGGAAACCTACATGGGCGAGTGGAAGAATGACAAACGCAATGGTTTCGGCATCAGCGAGCGCTCCAACGGCATGAAGTACGAAGGCGAGTGGGCAAATAACAAGAGGCATGGATATGGCTGTACTGTGTTTCCCGACGGCTCCAAAGAAGAGGGAAAATACAAAAATAATATTCTGGTCCGTGGAATAAGGAAGCAGCTTATACCAATAAGAAATACAAAAACTAGGGAGAAGGTGGACAGAGCAATCGAAGGTGCGCAAAGGGCAGCCGCCATGGCAAGAACCAAAGTGGAAATAGCAAATTCAAGGTACGTAAATGCAGGGTAGATGGTTTTGCTGGGTAGTTCAGATGAATAGAATATCAGAAATATCTGATGTTTCGGTCTGATGGTGACATCACTAAAGATGTACTAATGCCACAAGTCGAAGGTGGGAAATGATTAGACCCTATAGGAGAATTGAAAATGTACCTGAACTGTCCTGAAATTAACTGTGTATCATCAGAAATGACTAAGGCACATTTGAGCTCTCCTTCCTGTTTTAAATTGCTTTCCTAATACTTAATAGTGTGACGGACCTCACTTAGGCCATGGCGTCTTCCTGAGTACAAGTTACATATTTTAAAGAAGTGCCTTTGAAGTTCTGTCACAGAGAACACTGCTTTCATTGCCAGAAAGAAATTATCAATCCACTGTGAAACATATCCAATGTAAATGTGTAGCCTTTATCCTAATATTTAAGTTGGATGTGTGCTCAGCTTCCCTTATAAAATTATCCTAATTCATAAAAATGTGGGTTTTTTGGACTCATTGTAGGTGAAATTGGTTTTGAGAAAACCACCAAAATCTAAATATGGCAAAAATGGAAAGTTACATTTAGCATGCATTATTTAAAATAGCAGAGCTCATCTACATGGAAAAGACAAAGGACCTAATAATAAACCTTAGAGAAATCACCACATTCTTTGCAGGAAAGATGAGATCACGGGTATATTGAAGGGGAAGGGATGTGGGAAGCCTGACGTGGACAGATGGGACTCTAACCAGCCGAGACTGGAAGCAGGTTGAGCAGCAGAGAAAGGCTGGAGTGAGTAGGAGAAAACCAGTGACAAGTTGAGAAGTGCGGTGTCCGAAGGACAAACTGCTTTAAGTTTTACCATTCATAGTTGGATTCTGGGATCAAGCAAGAGGGATCTATTGGGAATAGAATTTTCTTAGGAATAAATGTCATAACAAAAAAGCTGAAGATATTATGAACAGAAAATTTTCTTTTTAGCCTGAAGTGGTGGGTAGTGACTGGACACAGCCTTGTATGACTTGAAGCATCAGTTTAGCATAGAATATTAAAAAGACATTTCCTGCTTCAGTAATACTCATCCATGATGTAAACCTCATTTGAAACCATACATACTCACACACAAAAGAATTTACTCAGGTTTTTATTCTTTGCATTCATTTAATAAGGCACACTTTTTTTTTTTTTACATGGGCAGGCACCGGGAAGCGAACTCGGGTCCTCTGGCATGGCAGGCAAGCGTTCTTGCCGCTGAGCCACCATGGCCCAAGGCACACTTTTAATTTGATTCAACCCTAAGAAATTTCTGATCTTTGATCTTTTTAATATTAAAAAAATGGAAGTTTTATATGGTTCAACCTGACATTTCCAGACTTTTGCTGTTTCCTTTTTTTAGTGACTCTATTCGAGGACTAGTATGTACTTCTGAGTATCTGAACCATTAATTGGAAAATGGAAGAGGTTGCAGGGGGGGTTGCATTATTTTTAGACATATAATATGGTATAATTATTCTTGTTTTCCATTTCTATCCATTTCTAATCCTATTTAAAGTTAATATTTCTCATTAAGCAGCACAAACGTTCATGAAGGGTCTCTCTTCTGTGATCTCTGCCACTAGCCCTTTACCTTATAGTTTTCTCACCTCATCAAGCAATGGACCAATCTGCTTGCTTTTTAGTTTCCTTATAGATAGGATTCTTGGGTATCTAATCTTGTCAGCTTCTCTCACCCTTAGCTTACATTTAGAGCTGGTGATATACCTTTTGCTAGGCCCTAGTGCCGGGATTCTTCTGTTTTATTTTCACGTTACAATCTAGTAATATACTCGAGGCAGTTTAATCGTGGCCAGTGGAAATAAACCTGAGACACTCTAGCAAATAACTTTCATATATTTGTTCTAATTATTGACTTTTATGATTAGTAAAAATTGGAGGAATCAGCCTAACAGAAGAGGACTGGCTACCCATGATGCAAAGATGACCTCTGATTATATAAGTATCATAAAACTCTTACCCTAGTCCTGGCAACATGCACTCTATTGAATGTTTTTTAAGATCCAGGGAGTACTGTATCATGTAGGTTATGCTAAAGAAATCTTTGACTTGAGACCTTACACTTTTGTCCAGTTACCTGCTTCTTAAAGATTATACCCAGCTATTAAAAATGTTCAGTTAGTGCTCGCTTCGGCAGCACATATACTAAAATTGGAACGATACAGAGAAGATTAGCATGGCCCCTGCGCAAGGATGACACGCAAATTCATGAAGCGTTCCATATTTAAAAAAAAAAAGTTCAGTTAACCTTTTGTATTTTACTTGTTTTCACTGCTTTACTCCCATTTCCAGATTCCTTGCTTTAATGAACACTTCAGACGTAGTGTTTTGCCACTTGTTCATGAGGAAAGTAGCTGAAGGATTGACATTCTCCTTATCAAAACTCTTGAGTTTAGAATTCTGCATTCCTTTTTAAAAACTGTCTTAACAATAAAAGAAAATAGAAAAAAAAGATTCTGTTAAGGTTTCAGTGACTGCTGCCTGGTAGAAGGACTTCTGGCTATTTTATTGTCATAAAAAATCATAAATCTTTGTAGCACCAGATTGTCTGTTCTTTGGTCCTTCCTGGCCCTCTAGCAGTTGTCATTATTTTCAAAATATCAAAAGCTTAGGAATGTTAAGTAATATTCCCCTTACTTGTAATAATGGCAGGATAAAAACCAAAAACTCCTGGCTACATGCTGCTGTTGAAATCACTACTTCAGCCAATGAAGCAAGAAAGGGAGATGCTTGATTAACAATTATAAACCATTTCAGTTTGGCTGTCCACCTGATATTCTATCTCTGTTCTTTCTTATGCTTTAGAGATTTTCATTTAAGTCCCAGGGAAATGGATCTTCTTTTGTCCAATAACCCTGTTTTATCTTGAAAGGCAAGGAGATTCTGAGGAAAAAGAAAAAGAATTGTATCTTCCAATAATGTCTTCTTTGGGAAGTTCAGGAGACAGAAACAACTATCTCTGGCCCAAAGAATCAAGAAAATATAGAAAGTCTGACATTTCTTTGTCTCTCTGAAGAGGGAGTGGTGTTCCCTCCAGAAATCACACTCAGGAGGCTCATTTCTGAAGGTTAATTCTCTGCCCCATTTAATGCTTCTATATTGGGGAATATGTGGATAAACTAACAGTTAGTAGATAGTAGACATAACATAGTAGATATAGAATTAGTAGACATAAAATTAGTTGATACTGATAGTTTCCTAGTAGGTTAGCACTTACCAGCATCCTTACTGTAAAGGATGCTGATCATTTGCTGACACCTATGGTTTTTCTTTAGGTTTCTGTTCTGATCTAAAAAGTGTTATGTTTATAGGATTTAACGAAGTATTACATTATTCCCTTGTTTGGTCTTGAGGGTAAAAGTCATCACCTCAAATGGTGAAGGGGCCTTAGCCTTGTCTTTTAAGTGTTAGAGAGGTGGGAGAGGCAACTCTGAACATTTCAAAAGCAAGCATGCCTAGCGTGTTCCGAGTCTGCTGTGATTCAATAGTTTGCATACCTTCTCTGGTGCAGTCCCAACCGCCCTGTTTTGCAGGTGAGGAAACTGCTCTGAAACTTTGGAACTAGAGATCCTGAGCCTGGGCCATGCCCCAGGCCTTGCAGCCTCTCCTCCATCCCTGCTTACCCTTTGTAGTTACTTGGCAAGTCAGACTTTCTTTTGTGTCACTGTAACTAGAAGATGCTGAATTCACTTTCCAGAAACTAGATTAGGCAGAACCCTTTGGGAAAGGAGACTGAAGGCCAATCACAGGTTTGTAAGGGCCATGAGAGTGGTCCGAGCCCCTCACTTTCAGAGGCAGAGACAGAGAAGCCCAAGTTCTCCAGCCATTCCATTGTAGTTCTTATGTGGTCAGTCTTTATTCCATGAGCTCTCGCCTCCAATAATTCCTTTGTCTCTCCCTGTCATTTCAGTTATGTTTATTTGGCCAGTTTCTATCCCATTAATCCTTGTCTCAAATAATTCCTTAAGAGAGATGTTCAAAGAAAGCTCTGTTCCTTGAGAAAGATATTGAAAGGAAGGATTTTAAGTTAAGGCATTCAGTTGAGAGAGAGAGAATAGGAAGAAAACCACACTTGGTGAGAACGAACGGAAGGGGTGTAGATAGGAAGAGAGCATTGTCTGGTCTGAGCCTTTAGAAGAAAGAATTGTCCTACAAGAGATGTAGAATACGTGATAAAAAAAAAAAAAAAGTCGTCCAGCAGCTGGGAACCTGAAGCATCTGCTTGTCCTAGCTTCCTTCTGTCAGACAGACTGGAAGAAAGAAAAGGAAGTGGGAAGACAGAGCCAGTAGGAAATGTCCTCCTTGGCAGGAACCCCCTGACTGGCCCTGACCAGGCTCCCTAACTGGCCTGTGCAGTGCCAGCCACAGGGATGGGGCGGGTGTGCGGGGCTGTGCCATCGCCAGCCTCTCCCCCCCCCAACAGAGCCACTTCAGGTGGTGACCACGGCACCTGAACAGGTCACAGCAGGGGGGAGCTTCTTCCAGCCCTGTCCCGCTGTGGCAGTCGCGGACATAGCTGTACACAGGGGTGGAAAAGCCGGATAGGTGGTGGAAGGCAGGGGAGCTTGCTGCATCTCTCTTCAGAGCCAGAGCGCGGACCCCATGCTTGCCAGTCTGGGACTTCAGTGTGAAAGCGATACACACTTTTCTTAGAGAATTTGTAAAGAAATGTCTCCCGTACATTTCTTTAACGTTATCTGTACTACAGTTTTGTTTGACCTTTGGACTGATACTGAGTAAGATACAAATTACTTTTATTTTTTTTAATCAAAAAAATTGTGAACATGTTGAGAATAATATGGAGAACGGTGGGATGACCTGCGCAGCCCCACTCAATGTTCCCCTTACCGGAGTTACCAATTTATGCACAGCTGTGTTTCACCTGTAACCCTTTCTCATTCCCCTCAGGTTATTTGGAGGGAAATTCCAAACATGTCACTTAAAAGCAAGCCAGAAAACAAAACACATTGATTCTTGTAGAAAGCGCTAAGCTACTGCTGACAAGGGAATATATGGAAACATATTTCAGCTTTGAAATTGGAAGTAATAAAATGCACCCCAGATACACATTTCAAGTCTTTCTGCTTCTCTCCACCTCCACGGCCATCACGCTCATCCACGCCACTACCCTCTCTTGCCTGGATTATTCCAGTCGCTTCTTAACTACGCTACTCTCTCTGCTCCTGTCCCTGACTCCCCCAAGTCAAGTCTCCACACAACAGCCAAGGTGATGATCTTTTTTGATAACATGAATTGGATCTGGACACTGCCGGTTCCAAATATGTTGAGCCATTTCTCATGGCTCTTAGCATCTGGGCCTCGAGGCCCTGGACACTGTGGCCAGCTCAGCTCTCCTGCCTTGCCACTGCCCCTATGCCCTGGACTCAGAATCAGGCAGCAGATGAGCCCTCTCTCTGCTGAGGAAGGCCCCGGCCTCTCCCATCCCCTCTGCTGGACTGGTGCCCCTCCACCTGGCCATCCTCTTGGTTATTCGTTCCTCGGGGGTACGTAGAAAATCATCTCAGAGGTTTTCCTCAACTCCAAACCCTCCACTCCACTTCCACCCCCTAAACCCAAACTTAGTCCCCCCATCCGTCTACACTGTAGTAGCATTTCAGCACATTTGTTTAATAATCTCTCCAGCTAGATTGGGAAAGCCAGACCCTGGAGACAGCTTTGTTCACTTTTGTGTCCCCAGCAGCTGGCTTAGATCAGGCACATAGTGAGTGCACTAGTAAATATTTGATTGTTGAGTGAATTAAGTTCTCACTACTACTTAAGGTATGAACTCTGCCGGTGCTTCTAATTCAGTTTTGCTGGACATTTATAAACCACAGGTTTAAGGAAGGAAGAAGAATAATAATTCAACATGCCATAACCTGACAGCAGTCAAGGAAGTGTGAAAATGCAAAAGCGTGTGTTAAAGATATATATCGTTTTCCTTAATTAAGTCAGCATCATTATGGTATCATAACCAGGACATAGCTTCAGGAGGGAAAGCCAGCCCATCACTCCCGTTCTTCAGGGGTGTCCACTTTGTCCACTGATGCCCAAGTATCTCCCTCATGGACGTGGAAGCTACAGGAAATCAACACGTACCCTGGATAGAAGGCCTCATCCAATGTGTTTGACATCACCAGAGTATGTGACAAGTCGGAACATAGAAGCTTATTGCCTGTTAAAAAAAAAGCCTGAGTGTGCTGTATGGGATATTTAACTCTCTATTTCCCTTTCAAAGTTTTTCTCGTCCTGCCACTATTTGGGCCATTTGTCTAAAGTTCAAATTAAAATGTACAGTTTAACACATGGAGGCAGTTGGCTGGGATAGACAGAACAATCCCTCCTGAGATTACTTGACTCTATTCAATCTAGAGTAAATAGCTGTTATGGATCCAAATTAAACTTCTACCAATTTCAGGAAAAGCTCAACTCTACCAATCTATTGTAAAGAGCCAGTCACTTGAAACTCTTAAAAATTCTTTTAGACAAAAGGGTTCCCTTTTTCTTTTGGAAATGGAAATAATAGTTTATGTTCTTTGTGTTTTCTGTAATGTTTCTGTAATACTTTTTTTTTTTTGCCTGGGCAGGCACCGGGAATCAAGCCCAGGTCTCCGGGATGGCAGGCGAAAACTCTGCCTGCTGAGCTGCTGTGGCCCACTCTGTAATACATTTTTACACAGCAGTTTAAGGTGGTCTTGTGGAATTTTCTGTTTCATCTACTCGGGCTCTGATTGATTTTCGGTTACTAGCATGAGTAATTCTAGCAGGAAAGTGAATTCCTTCTAGTGCCCCAAAAGTCATTTTGATATGGAGTGGTCATTAAGCTAGGTATAGAAATTTTAGGGGAAAAAGTAACCTAAAATGTGTGAATTTACAACTAATGAGGATTTTGCATGTAGATTTTCTTTAGTTATGCTTCTTGGGTTCCTCCGTATCTGTCTTTGCAGTCTGATGCCTTTCCCATCTATTAGAACCAGCACTTCTATGAACAGATTCCAGAGGCTTGAATTAAAACACTCAGGCTCTGAGACTCAGCAAAATTATGTACAAACAGGGCTATCACAGCAGGTTATATGAGGGAGCACAGCACTTTGTAGAATATAAATCCCTGCATTCAGTAAGGGGTTAGGAAATGTTTCAAGCCTACAAGTACCATTTTCAAAAGTGCAAGTTGGTAGAAAACCAAGAAACAAGACAGGATAGAGGTAAGGAAAGTGAGGAAGGAAAAGAGAAGGGAAGGAAGAAGGCTTGGGCAGCAGAAACAGGGATAACCAAAAGGAAAGGCATTTTACCGACCAACCTTGAAAGCCAAAGTGCAGGTATGAGTGTGTACTAAGACTCACCCCTGCCCAGCCTCAGATCTGTGCAAAGTCAATAGACTGTTGACAGGTTATTATATTTTTAAAAACTGAAAAGAAAATGAGAGGGAAAATGGCATATGTGTTTATATCAGGCTGTGCTGGGTGGGGTATTATTCTGAAGACGCCATAGGATAGTAAAGATTTTACCTTCCTATTTTCCAGGTACGCTAGTATAGCTCACCATCACCTTTCATGCATATTCTAATTTTTGTATTGTACATAAAAATTACATTTTTTTAAACCTGAGTAATGTAGGCATAGCGCTCCACCTGGATGAAACAGAAGGGCCAGGAAAAGATGCTATAGGTGAGCTGGATAAGGGATAGTACTCCATAATACCCAAATCTGCATGGATCTACTTAGTGCAATCTGACTGTGAAGATGGAAGAACACACACACATATATACACACCCAGGGTGATCATGAGTTAGGTTTGGGGATACTTGTTGGCCTTGATTAACTGCCAGTATCTGTTTATTCAAGCAGTACCAATTTCATCAGATTCCATCTCATTTTGCTCTGAAATATAAACAACATTTTCCTGTTGCTGTGACTATGAAGAATTAAGGCAGCAATTTATTTTTGAGGCTAGCTTCGCTTGCAATGAAAACTACCCTAGAAAGCCCCAAAGGTGTGATTGCGCTAATGTTCCACCCCGTCTGCTCTGTGTGAATTTCAGCTGTGACCTGGAGAACCTAGCTGTTAGGACAAGTGGCAGAGCTCTGTGAGCATGCTAGCATAGCTGGGAGGCTCCTCACAGCAGCAGCTGCCAGGGAGCCCAAGAGCCCCGCTCGCAACTTTCCATTATGGATTAAGCTGACTCTGCCAATCTCACTTTACTCAAGACACCAAACTGGACGCTTGCAAGACTAGCGCCTTGCAAATCTTTGAGATGCTTTTCTTATTATAGATGAAATATGAACATTGTGTTTGGGAACAGGATCCAACAAATGCCAAAGGTATTTATGTAAGTCATTCAGCTTTAGTACAACAGGCTCTTGAGAATAAAACCAAATAAGCTTTTAATAATTTTGCCTTTCTGTTTTAGTGGTGTTTTGAATAATATGCCAAATTCAAAATAAGCTCCTTTTGTCAGAAATTTAATTAGTGTAAGGATTTAAGATTGCCTGTAAAATAGTACAATTCCTTGAAGTCAAATCTTCTTAGCATGTCCACGTGTGCCAAAAGAAATGCATTCAGACCGAAAAAAAAAAATACATTAATTCACTCTCTAGCCTTTAAAACAATCGATTATGCCAGAAATTAATAAGTAATTTTATTACACTTATAATTTTTAAAGACTTTTAAATAAAGTAAACATTTTTGCTGAATTTTACTGTTTTAAATCAAATGGGTCACATTTTTATCTCAATCGTTTGGTCCTGAAGTGCCCGTTTGATTTGCTAACAGGACTTTTTTGAATTAGTATTTTCGAGATTTCATGCCTTCACTGCAGTCCAGGTGAGGGGAGGGGGAGTTTGAGAGACACGTGAGGAGCCTGTTAGTCAACACATTACCCATAGAAGCTAGCAGGTTAGGGCTCCAGGGTGGGGACAATAGGTTTCTCCCACCTTCCCACCTGCCCAGTTGATTGAGCCCAGTGATTGAGTCAGGTGTGCTTACATCCCTACAGCTGAGCTAGCAGAGGCCCTGGAAGAGTGGTACTTTTAGTTCCTGTTCATCAGCAGTTAACAGTGGAGCATAGATTGGCTGAAAAGACAAACCTGCCATCCCATTTACCAAGGTTTGATTCTTAATTCGGTGAACTGTTCATTTTAACCGTTCTTTTAACCATAACCAGTTGCCCACTATGTAAATGTAAAGCAAAGAGTAAGATCTAGTCTTTTCCATCTTAAAATCTGGCTGGGACAGATACAAAAGCAGTTACCTGTGTGGGATGATTGACACCTGGCTATGAATTCAGGAGGGGCTTACTTATAGCCTGGGGGCTAAAGCCAGAATTCCACGGGTGGCATCCAGCAGGAGAACCAAACGGCACGTAAACATTTTCCTGAAGCTGAAGAGGGGCACAAAGGACAGAGACCTATATATATTGGGGGTACTGTACAATATATGGTGTAGTCGGAAAAGAGAGTGCTGGGTGTTGAGGGGTATGTTGAGAGGTGAAGCGGAGATGTAAGGGGAGGAGCTAATAAGGAGGTGGGACATCATCCCATGGACAGGGGAACGCTATTGGTAGGTCCCAGACAGAAGGATTAGATCAACTGGTAAACATCACCCTGGCTGCAAGTGGCATAGGAGAGTATTCATGGGGAGAGTACAGAGCAATAAAGTGGGAGACAGACTAAGTAGTAATCTGTTAACTGGTAATCTAGATAAATGACCATTGGCTGAGTTAAGTGGTGATAGTAGGGATGGAAAGAAGTAAATATATGTGTAAGAGTCCCCAAAGCAGACTCAATAGGACATAATTAAATGAGTAGGCTGAACCTAGAAAAGGAAGAACTAGGGTGACTCCTGAGTTTCCGGCTGGGCCATCTGGGTAGGTGGTGTGACTGTTTATCAGACAGGGGCCAGAGAGGAAGAAACAGATTTAGGGAGGAAAATAAGTAAATTTTTGGCCTCTTGAATGCTGGCCCAAAAGACAGCAGGGAAGATGGGCCTAGAACTCATAGGTTTGCACTGTTCACATAAAGCTCAGATCAAAACCTGAGGAACAATGACATCTAAGGGGCACACAGAGAAAGAGGACTTCCTTGTAGATGGTGCTAGATACAGCTCTTTTTAAGAAGGACGAGTCAAGCAGTTCCAGTATTGAGTGACTAGGTGTCTCTTGCCTTATGACAATGCAATTCAGGAATCAGAACTTCCATTCTTGAATTTTTGAAATTCTGCTTTTCAAGATTTGTGCTCAAGGGCCCTACCCAATGTGCAAGATCTGCTAGACTGTCTTGGCAACACATTGAACAAAATATCACTTTCACCAAGTGTTATGTTAGAGAATCATCGTCATTCAGCAAACATTTATTTAGTGCCAGCTCTGTCCAAACATGGCCCTAGATTCTGGGAATACAGCAATGAATAAGAAACAAAACCTGCCGTTAAGAGCAAATACCCTACCAGGGATACAGGGCTACAGGACACTGTCAGGTGCTGTGAGAGCCATGGGGGCTGCAGGGTGGAAGGGCTGGAGGCATCCAGCTCAGCCTGGGCGGGCTCAGCACAGACACTTTCCTGGGGCCATTTGCGCCAGCAGCTCTCTGTCTGGAATGCCCTCACCCCCGGACCCCATTCCTTGGCCTAATCCCTGTTCATCTTTTGTAATTAAGCCCAAGGTCCGTAGTGGCATGGACTATATTAAGACAACCTAACACAATGTCTCTGGAAACAAGTGGTATTTTTTTTACCCCTGACAATAGGAATTCTATCAACAGAACATACATAAAAGATACAAGAATTTCACAATGATGAAGGGAAATGATTAGTGTTTTTTTTTCTTTTTAAGCTGAGAGAATTAAGTTATTTCTGCATATTAAGAGTCTATAAGATACAATTTTTGGTGATAGCAATATCTCATAAGCTGTATTGGGATACAGAGACATTAAAATTAGTGATTTTGCAGTAAATTAATTTGGGGGCAATGTTTCCAAATATGGAAGCAGTGTAGACACCTTTAATTGTTTCCTGTGTGTATTATGTATTAGTGCAGCCTGCCCTTTGTTTCCATTTTAGTCGGAAGATAATTTGAGTGAAACTTTTGGCCACACACAGATATAGGCATCCAGGTTACTTGGTGCCTGGACCTGTCCTGATGACATCCATCAGTCCATTCTAATCCCTGCTGCAACTCTGTTGAGTCAGTAGGACGCTGTGGTAGGAACAGTTATGGTCAGGTCACAAGACATGTACATTAGATCTAGGGTGGACCACAGGGCACAGCGTCAAAGCCCATGCCCTTAGCTGCCACTGGATTCTGAGCATCAGGATAGGATTTTTGTCTTTGTCCCATCTATTATCCTTCAGTTCATAAAAGAAGGTCTGTCTAGGAATTATTTAGTCATATACCTAATTTGGCCACTGTTTCATTCAACAGACATTAAGCATTGTACCTGCCACCCACCTTATTGGCAAGACAAACATAAACAAATGTTAGTATAATATGGAAAATTCGAAGAAAAAAACATGAAAATGCTAAAGAGGGAGGAACACTGAAGTCACCTGGGGCATAAGGGAATGAGATGGCCCTCAGCTGGGAGGGACGAGGGATTGGGCAGAAAGCAAATGGTGGCAGGGATGTGCTAGACAGCAAGAAGTGTTCCTGAACAAAGATGTGGTGGGGAGAGGTTGCGTGGTGTACGAGGGAAATACAGCTTGTTGGGTGGTGGAAGAGTGGTGTTTGTTCAGATGTGTTCCATACATTCCCAGCCCCATCTTAATGGGGTGTGTTTTAAAAATGCAGAGTCCTGGCCCCACCCAGTACTGAATTAGTATTTTCTTGAGTGAGGCCCAAAAGTTTGCATTTTACAAGCTTTCCAGGTGATTCTCAGGCACAGGAATTTGTTAAGTATAAGGTGGGATGTAATAGCAAATGAAGAGTGCTGGTTTCCTACTGCTGACTTCAGGGAATCTTTGAAGGAATTTGAGCAGGCAGCAATCTCAGAATGTGCGGTCTCACGGCTTTGTGCATTTAAGTGGGCATGAGGCTGGAGGCCTGGCCTGAGGGGAAGATGAAGAAGGCTGGCCACTGGAGGGGTGGTAAAGAAACAATAAAATTGGCTTGACCTGATGAACCGATGTGGTGGGTAAAGAACGGAGATGAGTCTAAGCTATTTTTGTGTCTGAGCATCTGTGGTCCCTATGTAAGGTTAAAGCTCCCTACATCTATTATCTGGGGTGGTTTACAACCTACTAATCAGGTAATCTTCCTGAGCCTCCGTTTATCATCCGTACAATGGGGTGAGAAAGTGGGAAACTGGACCATATGGTCCCAGTTGCCTTTTCTGGAACTCACCTTGAACTCTTCGGCTGTGTGAATTCTCCTTTTCCCTGTTTTTGACCGAGTCCACGTTACAATACCAAAGTGTTTCTTATAAAAAGGATTCAGTTGGTAAACATAGTGAAACATCACTGACACTTTACTTTTCCAACTGCTGATTTGTCCGCAATCAGGAGATAGTGAGCTGAAAAGAGAAGTGTCCCGCTGTGCCCACTGCAAGGAGCCAAATAATAATTAGGAACACCAACCAAAACTGAAGCTGTTTTGAAGTACCCTCAAGCATTCTAGGAGCACCGCTCACATACCAGTCATTCTTGTGCATGGAAGAAGTATGATTAAGTACTTAAACTTAGTCCTGTGGTAGACCTGAGGTGGGGGGGAACCTGAGCCCCGACCCTTCCCCCATCTTCAAGTCAGGTTGAAGTTAAGTCATACAACTATGAAGAAGATAAATAAAATAGAGCAGTGTATTCAGTCAGTCTTTCAGTCCTGCCTGATTCCATAAAGGCTTCAAAGCAGTTTCAGTAAATGTAATATTGATTGGTCTTATAGGAATTAGAAAAGGAATAGATTGACTTGTTTATGAAGTAGTTCCAAAGACTTCTTTTTACTTGGCTACATAGCCTAGTAATATTTCTTTTTTTTTTTTTTCATGTTACTACTTGAACTTGATGGTAAAAGCATTTTTAAAACCTATTTTATTCTCCCCACTCTTCACTAAATCAGAATGGCATTCAACCCTCGTTGGAATCATTGAACTCCAGTTCTAGGGTAAGCAATCATTAGTGTTTAATTCCATAAATGAAAACAAGTGAAATAAGAGCATATTTACTTCAATTTCAGTTTTTACTTTAAAATCTTCAGTGATTTGTTAATTTTGTGTTATTAGAATTGTTACTAAACTTAAGATTTAAAAGTTTCCCTTAAATTATTGTTCATGTATTTGCCACAGTTGTAAAGCCTCCACTGTCATTAGTGCCCAATAGTAAGATCTTAAAGATATTTCAAGGGAAGATTTTCAAGAGAAAATAGAAGATATGAGTCATAAGATGAAATAAAACAAGACTCAAGTAAGCATCCTCCCGTAAACAGTGTCTATGAAAACATGTATAAATGAATTCTAGTCCTAAAGAACTGCCCAATAATGAGAAAAGGGGTGCAGTGGGGGAATGAAAGAGATGACATGGACAGAGGGGTTCCTAGTATAATTGGAGGGTCTGGTGCCAAATGGAGCTGACTTTATAAAGGATATGAGCCTGGAGCAGCATTTTGAAGGGAAGCTAAAGCGTGCTTTGTCACAAGGGAATGGAGTTCTTCCCAGGTGGGGAAAGAATAGCATATCTGATGACTCAAACTACAAAGAGAATAAAGCTTGCTCAAAGGCAGTCAACATCATCAATGCTCATTATCTGTGGGCAATATTGTCCTTGTGATTTGCTGGAATAGACCTTCATTTTAGCTTCTTAGCCTTATTAATCTCATTTTTATATTCTATGCTGATCCCTCCTACTAAGTCCCCCACCCACACCAATAGGACCTGAAAACAAGGATCGTACAAATGCAAACATTTCTCTCTTACTCAAATTCTACGCCCAGGAAAGAAGCAATGCAGAAGGCACCGAAATTTCTGGAGGGCAGCAGTGGTGCTACTCTTGAAATTTCTGAAAAGTAATGTTGGTTTATAGCAAAAATTTAAATTAAAAAAATTTTTTTTAAAAACTTGGAAGCCGGAGAAATTGGATATAACCCTACTGTCAGATTTTGATTCTAAAACTTTATCCTTTTTTTGAGACACTTTAATTCACAAATGTGTGTGCGAAAGTGTGTTCTGAACGCTTCTGCATTTTGCACTGCTGTATTGGCGTGTATATGCAAAGACTCAGTGTTTTGCTTTGCAGTGGTGTAAGGTACCCGCTGAGTCATGGCAAGAGAAGAGGACAATTAGATAAGGGTTCCGGACTATTAAAGGATCTTAAAAGTAGTAATCAGGTGTTATGCAATACACAAGTGGAAGCCATTTCAGAGTTCCGGGGAAGTTGGTAACATGAGCAAAACATCTGAGGAGAATGATTTTAGCTGCTGTGCACAGGATGGATTGTAAGCAGCAGAAGTTGGGGACAGGGAAGAAGACAACGAGGATGTGACTAAACCAGTCCATGCAGGAAGAGCTGGATCCTTGAATGTTATGAAGGAGATCTCCTTTTATACAACTGACCATATGTAAGGGAGGTATGAGTATAGTTGGTGAAGAGCTCAAGTGGCACCACAAAGGTGGAAGGAAACACTTTGGAGAGGAGGAGAGTGAATCTTTTTTGTTTGTTTGTTTTTTCAAATAATATACTTATTTTTAGTTGTAGTAAAATGTAACATAAAAATCATTTTAACCATTTTAAATGGACAATTCTTTGACATTAAGTACATTGATAATACCTGTTTATCTTTAACATCTATTTCCAGACTGTTTTCATCATCCCTGCCAAAACTCATACTCGTTTAACAATAATTCCCCATTCTCTTCTCCCCTACCCCTGGTAACTACTGTTCTGCTTTCTGTATTCATGAATTTGCTTTTTCTAAGTATTTCATATATGAGAACTCATACGATATTTGTCCTTTTGTGTCTGACTTATTTCACTCAACATGATGTCTTCAAAGTTTATCCCTGTTGTAGCATATTCCAACACTTCTTTTTACGGCTGAGTAATATTCTGTTTGTATGTATGTACCACATTTTGCTTCTCCATTCATCTGTTGATGGACACTTGAATTGCTTCCACCTTTTGGCAATTGTGAATAATGCTGCTGTGAATATCAGTATACAAGTATCTCTTTAAGTCACAGCTTTCAGTACTTATTGGTATATACCTCGGAGTGGGACTGCCAGGTCATATGGTAATTCTGTACTTAACTTTCTAAGGCATGACCAAACTGTTTTCCACACTGGCCATGCCATTACATTGGTACCAACAATGTATGAGGGCTCCTGTTTCTTCACATCCTTGCCAACATTTGTTATTTTCAGTTGTTGTTTTTTTAAATAATGTTCATCCTAATGGGTGTGAAGTATCTCATTGTAGTTTCAATTTGCATGTCTCTAATAGCCAATCAGTCTTTTTGTTGTTGAGTTGTAGAATTTGCCATATACTCTCGATATTAAACCCTTATCAGATATATGGTTTCCAAATATTTTCTCTCATTCTGTAGATTTTCTTTTCACTTTCCTGATACCGTCCCTTCATTTTGATGCGCATTTTGTCAGTTTCTTTGGTTGCTTGTGCTTTTGGTGCAAAATCTATCGCCTACTTCAAAATACTGAAGATATTTCCCTAGGTTTCCTTGTTAGCATTTTATCTATTAGATCTAATATTTAGGTTGTTGATACATTTTGAATTGATTTTTTTATATAGTGAGAGGTAGAAGTCCACATTCATTCTTTTGTGTGTGGATTTCCAGTTGTCCTAGCACCATTTATTGTAAAGACTATTATTTCCCTCATTGAATGGACTTGATACCCTTGTTGAAAATCAACTGGCCATAGATATGTGAATTTATCTCTGGACCCTCAATTCTATTCCATTAGTCTATATGTATATCTGTCTTTAAGTTAGTACACACTATTTTAGTTAACTGTAGCTCTTTATTAAGTTTTGAAATCAGGAAATGTGACTCCTCCACTTTGTTCTTCTTTTTCAGGATTGTTGTGGGTCTTTGAGACCCCTTGAAATTCCACATGAATTTGAGGATCAACTTTTCCTTTTTGCAAAAAGGGCTGCTAGAATTTTGATAGGGATTCCTTTGAATTTGTAGATCACTTTAGGCAGTATTGACATCTTAATACTAAGTCTTCCAGTCCATGAACACATGATGTCTTTCAGTTTATTTAGGTCTTTAATTTATTTTGGCAGTGTTTTGTAGTTTTCAGTGTACAGGTCTTTCACCTTCTTGGTTAAATTTTTTTTAGATATTTTGTTATTTTATATGCTTTTATAAGTGGAACTGTTTTCTTGATTGCCTTTTCAGATTGTTCATTACTGGTGTATAGAAACCCAAATGATTTTTGCATGTTTGTCTTGTATCCTGCAGCTTAGCTGAATTTGTTTACTAGTCTAGCTTTCTTATAGATTCGTTGGGATTTTCTATGTGAGGGATTATGTCATCTGTAAATAGGAGTAGTTTGACTTCTCCCTTTCCTTTTTTTTCCCTTGCCTGATTGCTCTGGCTAGAACTTCCAGTACAGTGATGAATAAAAGAGGTGACAGCAGGCATCCCCGTCTTGTTCCCGATCTAGGGGAAAGCTTTCAGTCTTTCACTACTGAGTATGATATTTGTTGTGGGTTTTTCATAAACACCCTTTATCATGTTGAGAAAGTTCTCATCTATGCCTACTTTCTGTGTGTTTTTAATCCATAATGTTGGATTTTGTCAAGTATCTTTTCCTCGTTAATTGAGAAGATTGTGTTTTTTTCCTTTCATTCTATTAATATGATATATTACATTCAATGATTTTATGTTGAAGCATCCCACATTCCTGGAATAAATACTGCGTGTCATGGTGTATAATGCTTTTAATAAACTGTTTCAGTTTGCCTGTATTCTGTTGAGGATTTTTGCATCTATATTCATCAGGGTCTGTAATTCCTTTTCTCCTGCTGTGTTTATCTGGCCTTAGTATCAAGGTAATGCTGGCCTCATGGAATGAATTAGGAAATAATCCCTCCTCTCTTATTTTTGGAAGAGTTTGAGAAGGATTGGCATTAAATGTCCTTTAAATGTTTGGTAGACCTTAGCAGTGAAACCATGTGGTCCTCGATTTTTCTTTGTTGGGAGGTTTTTAATTACTGATTAAATATTTTTACTTGTTACAGGTCTGTTGAGGTTTTTTATTTCTTCTTGTATCTGATTAGATAATTTACATGTATCAAGGAATTTGTTCATTTCACCCAGGTTTTCTTATTTGTTGGCATATAATTGTTCATATTACCCTCATATAGTCCTTTTTTGTTTCTCAAAGATCTTTGTTCTAATCTTTACTATTTCCTTCCTTTCTGGTAACTTTGGTTTAGTTTGTTCTTCTTGTTCTGGTTTCTTTGGATGTTAAGTTAGATTATTTATTTGTAATATTTCTTCTGTTTTAATGTAGGCATTAAGAGCTCTAAGTGACCATCTGAGCCCTGCCTTCACTGCATTCCATACTTTTTTTTGGCATGAGCAGGCACCAGGAATCAAACCCGGGTATTCGGCATAGCAGGCAAGAACTCTGCCTGCTGAGCCACTGTGGCCCACCCTCCATACGTTTTTATATGTTGTGCTTTGGTTTCATTTATCTTGATATTTCCTGATTCTCCTGTGATTTCTTCATTGACCCATTGGTTGTTTAACAATATGTTGTTTAATTTCCAGATTTTCTTGCACATTTTCCAGTTTCTTCCTGTTCTTGATTTCTAGTTTTATTGCATTGTGGTCTGAGAAGATATTTTGTATGATTTCAGTATTTTTAAACTTAAGATTTGATTTGTGGCCTAACACATGGTCTGTCCTAGAAAATGTTCTAGAATCTGTATTCTGCTTTTATTGGGTGGCATGTTCCATGTATATCTGTTAGGGCTAACTGATTAATAGTATGGTTCGAGTCCTCTATTTCCTTATTGATCTCCTGTTTAGATGTTTAATCAATTACTGAAAGTGGTGTATTAACGTTTTCAGCTATTATTGTAGAGCTATCTATTTCTTCCTTTAATTCTATAATTTTTTTAAGATGGTATTAATTTTTATGTACTGCCTGCTGTTCTATTTGATCTAGTAGAGTTTTTTTTTTTTTTTGACTTAGGCAGGCACCAGTAATCGAACCCAGGTCTCCAGCATGGCAGGAGAGAATTCTGCCACTGAGTCACCATCGCACCGCCCAATTCTATAAATTTTTGCTTCATTTATTTTGGAGCTCTGTTGTGAGGTCCATATATATACTAACAGTCATTATATATTTTTGCTAGATTAAACCTTTTGCAATATATAATATGCTTCTTTTTTTTCTTATAATCATTTTTTACTTAAACTCTGTTGTCTAACAATAATATAGCACTCCAGCTCTCTTTTGACTACTGTTTGCATGGAATATCTTTTTCTACCCTTTTATTTTTAACCTCGTAGTGCCTTTGAACTTAAAGTAAGTCTTTTGTAGACAGCATGTAGGTGAATCATGCTTTTCCACCCAATCTACCAGTCTCTGTCTATTAAGAGGAGAGTTTAATCCATGATATTTAAGGTAATAACTGAGAAGGAACAATTTATTTCTGTCATTTAGCTGTTTGTTTTCTGTGCTTTATGTGTATTTTCTGTTCCTCAATTACTCCATCAGTACCTCCTTTTTGTATTTAGTTGATTATTTGTAGTGAACCATTTTTATTCCCTTCTTTTCTTTCTCTATATTTTTTTAGTTATTTTCTTAGTGGTTAATTTGTAATTACAGTTAATATCTTAAACTAATAACAACCTAGTTTGACTCGTAGTGCCAGCCACCAGTTTCAATAATATATAAACTCTCTACTCCTATGTATTTCCATCCTTCACCTTTTATATTATTATTGACTCAGATTAGATCTATACACTGTGTGCCTATTAATGTAGAATTTAATGCTAATTTACACATTTGTCTGTTAAGTTCTATGGGATATAGGTGGCGGGGGAGAAGTAGTTACAAACCAAAAGTACAATAATAACGGATTTTATATTTACCTATGTAGTTACTTTTACCAGTGTTCTTTATTTAACCTTACGGCTTAAACTTACAATTTAGTTTCTTTATATTTCATCTTGAAGGACTACCTTTAGCATTTTTTGTAAGGCAGGTCTTCTGGAAATGAACCCTTTCTGCCTTTGTTTATCTGTAAATGTTTTAAATTCTCCTTCATTTTTGAAAGATAATCTTGCCAGATAGAGAATTCTTGGTTGGCAGTTTCTTTTTTTCTTTAAGGACTTTAAATATGCCATCTCCCTGTCTCTTGGCCTCCATGGTTTCTAATGAGAAATCCTACCGTTAGTCTTAACCGGGATCCCTTGTGTGTGAAAAGTTGCTTCTTTCCTGGTACTTTCAAAATCTCTTTTTAATTTGGATTTTGACAATTTCATTATAATATGTCATGCTGTAGCTCTCTGTCCTTCTTTGAGTTTGTTGAGATTCCTGGATGTATATATTCATGTCTTTCGTCAGTGTTGGGAAGTTTTCAACCATTTTTTCTTCAAATACTTTTTCTGCCCCTCTCTTGTCTTCCTGAGACTTCAGTCATACGTATGTGGTTGTGCTTGATGGTGTCCCACAGGCCTTAA
This sequence comes from Myrmecophaga tridactyla, assembly GCA_004026745.1. Lineage (NCBI taxonomy): Eukaryota > Metazoa > Chordata > Mammalia > Pilosa > Myrmecophagidae > Myrmecophaga > Myrmecophaga tridactyla. The sequence goes on along the minus strand of PVIY010011258.1, from coordinate 26,052 downwards.
GGCTCTGTTAATTTTTGCTCACACTAGGTAATTTCAAGCGTCCTGTCTCCAAGTTTGCTGATCCTTTCTTCTCCCTATTCAGATCTGCTATTGAATCAGTCTAGTGAATTTTTCAGTTGTTACTGTACTTTGCAGCTCCAAAATTTTTGATGTATATGGACATTCAAATGAGGGACAAGACTAGAGAGATTTAAGATTCATGTAAGAATGGTATTTTGAAGCCTTGTGCATATAAGATCTACCAAAGAAATGGAGAAAAAAATCAAAATTCAAAGATTTATGTTGCAATTTATAATGAACGGTTGTTAGAAAAATGAGTAGGGGGTGCTGAGTAGGGGAAGAGTCACAGATAGAGACCCACTGCATAAACAAGCTGGGAATTGTTTTATACTAAGATGACATCATCTAAAGCAAGATACCAAACAAAGTTTGATTATGGTTATAAATGTAAATTGTTTCTATCTGCATAATCCTATTGTCTAAAATTAAGTGAGCCAATCTTATATTACTTATATTATTTAAAGTGTAATCAGTAGAGTAACCGTCACAATATTTAGTCCCAGCACAGTAGTTACAGCTTTAATTGACCTTTTTCATACAGCCTGTTGTCTCTATATAAAAGAATAGAATTAACCTGTCTGGCTTTCTTTGCCTTAGAAAAGGCATTTTTCATTTTTATTTGTTATGTTTGCAAAATAGAACAAGAGAAAATAAGCACATTGCTTGCAGGAAGAAATTTCTTATTTATTAAGCTAAGTCTGAAGACTTTGCAATGGCCAAACCCTGTCATCCAGTCTGTTCCTCTGGAAAGACATTATTAGGCATTTACCTACATAGAATAGGTAGAATGTAGAACAATAAATGAGTTAGGTGGACTTCAAAGAGTGCTTGAGCTCACTAAGAAACAACAAAAGGGAACTAGAGTCTCTTTAGTGTTTATTGTGTCCCACAGTACTCATCTACTTCTTTTCTTTCCCTGGTCCCCACCCTAATTCATTGCAGGGTCACTTCCTATTTTGGAATAGCCCTACCCTAATTCCTTTGTATGACCCACTGTCTGATAGACACTCTACATAGGCTATGAGAGCTAGTATGTCCAGAAGCCCAGTTCAACCTTCCTACAAATCCTTGGCTGTGGCAAGTCCCTGCCTGAGAGGGCTCCCTTTCCTCAGGTCTGATCAACCACCCTGTGAAGTCACCCCTCCCCGCAGAAACTAGGCAGGTAGGAGTGTGGGTTGGTGAGGTCCAGGGGCATTGTCGAGCAATCTAATTTTCCTATTGAGAAGATACTGGTTACATGTGTATCTTCTACTCTGAGCTATCAAGAGTTTTTCTTATTGCTTATAAAGCAGAGGAAAATATGAAAAGAAAAATATATTTTTATGAACTATTGGACATTTTTATTTAAAAATATTTAAAAATTCATTAGAATTGAAATATAAAATTGTTTGCCTTGCAGGCTTTTTAGGTATTAATTATTTTTCAAAATCTTGGATTGTACTGAGTCTTGCTTTATCATATTTTATCTATATGAGGACTTTGAATTAGCCAGAGATGGACAATTATTTAGAAGGCTGTTTTAATAAATACCGAACTAATGAGCCATACTGTGATACAGAGTTACTAACAGTTTGTTATAAAAGCTTAGTACAGCTGTAAAGCTAGCTAGAATCATTTTTAGTAATGATTTGATTTGCAATGCTTACATACACTAAGAAAATATAATTTTAGGCTCCAGTGACCCACTTTATGATTATTAGTAATATACTAAACAGCTAATACAAATAATTATATATTATTTTTACCTTGCATGGAACCTCGTACAGGTTGCAAAACATTGTAGGCATTCTAAAATCTTGATTGTGATAGATTTGTCCTCTTAGAGTTAGTATTCGTCCTTAGAAATTTAGAAAATGCAGCATAAGGCTAGGGTCCAATCACATTTCTGAGAGTTCATACAGTTCAGTGCTGTATATGTTACATGTATCTGTAAATCTCCGTATCGATCTCTGCATAGAAGTTGTTCACGCTATTGTGACTATTTACTGAAAGTCCTTGGCAGTTAGTGACACTGATTTTTTAGGGTTCAACTAAAACACACACCTGAAATTTAAGAGCTCTGAGGTGGGAAGATGAATAATGTCTAGTTTTAGAGGCCCTATTAACTCATGACCTGGGGACTGCTCCAGTCCCTGAACAGCTCTGAGATCAGGGCCCTGGGGCAAGAACAGCCACGAGACCCATTTGCAGGCAACCTGAAGGAAAACATCCTGCTCTTTCTCATGGTATCAGCCCTGCTTCATTTAGGGGCAGAAATACCAGAAAAACTCTGGGAACCTACCGGACTCAGATGAGGTGAGAAACCTACATGTGTCTAACTGTGCACCCTTTTAAGCCTTTAGATTCCTTATGTAAAAGAAAATGGGAAGATTTGGCATGCAGCTCAAATGAGGTTGGGAGAGTTAAATGAGATGAATATACATGAATGTCCCTAGTGCAGTGAGTAGCCCTTATTACGTGCTAAATAAACCGGTACATCCATTCCAAGTGTTGCAAAAAGACAGTCCTTGCCCTCCAAGAGATCAAATTCTAGAGTGGGAGAATTGAGAAGAAAAATAGAAAATATAGGAGGTGATGAGAGTGATATAGCAAAGGACAGTGTATATAGGAGCCCAGCAGAGGCTCCCTAACTATCTGGAGGAAATGAGAGACTTCCAGGGGGCAACTCTTGGGAAGGCTTTTGAGGAGACAAGTAGTAGTTACCATGAAAAGAAAGGAAAGGGAGAGCTTTCCCATTAGAGACTGTATGGGCAAGAAGAGCGTGGAAGATTAGAGTTCTTATTTGTTTCTTCCCTGCTAAAGCATTATTGTCATTCATACTTGTGTACTTACAGGGCATGGGGAGGTGGTTTACAGAGTGGTTAGGAGCCCACACTGGGCACAGGCAATCTGGGTTCAAATCCGTGTTCTCGCCATATCTCTGTCCTTCATCTGCAAAATGGGAAAAAAAACAGTAATAGCTATTTAGAGGATTATTGTAGAAGTTTAAATGAGTTAATAAATTTAAAATAAAGTATATTAAAATGCTTATAATAATTTCAATCAACATTTCCTGAAAGCCTCCTCTATGTAAAGCAGTCTACTGGGTGTCTTGGGAGAAGCCAAAATGAAAAAGACGTGGTCCTTATCCTCAAGGTAACTTATAACTGAGTGACAGAGATCGATATGTAGACAACTAGCAGTACAGCTTGAAATTAAATAAAAGCCATCTGGAGGTTCAGGCAACCTGTGGGAGCATCACCAGAAAGGAGGTTGGTTCCAAGGAAGAGGAGGGATTCCTGGGAGGAAAGAAGGTAGCGTAGGATTTTTGCACCATGCTCATGTTGGTTTCCTTTGGTTTTGCCGTCTGTGAATCAGGGCAGGCTTGTCCAGGATGCTGTTTGCTTTATTTGATTTACTGTGACTGACTTATTTTGAATCTCCTGTTTAGCTGGACAGTGTTCAGGTGCTTCCATTAGAGCTTAAACTGGAGAGGTGAATAAGGTAGGCTTGTATTGTCAGGTTAATCACCCAGCTGCCTGAGATGGGTGTAGAAAGAGCCAAGGCTGAGGGCAGTGGGGAGTTGAGGACTTCATCTTCAAGGGGAAGAAGCCACATTACAGCCAAGTCCCCAGCCCTGGACTTTGCAGTTCATTCACATCATTCCCTTCAGCCCCTCCTGCTCCTCTTGTCTTATTGGTGTTGGTTCCAATGGCTCTGCTGACTCCCACATTCAAAGAAGCTCCCTCAGATTGGCAGAGTTGCCACCCCCACTGCTCCCCCAGTCAAGCCAGGGTGAGACTTACGTTGTGTTTTAGAATCCAGATCCATGAAATCAACCACAATTGATGTAGCCTTCCCTTGAAGCAGAAGCATGTCTGGTCTCTGCTCTGGAAGGGAATCCCCACCCCCCCAGGGATCACCAGCTCACTAATCAGTGGTATTGTCTCTCAGCCCCCAGTGTCTTCCAACAATTGGGCCCAAACTGTTCTATTTCTGGCAGAAGTATCTCGTGGATGGTGGCATGTACCTGGCATTGTTCCACAGCTTCAGCTCTGATAAAGCGCCCTCCCCTCTTTTGGGCCAGTCTGATCCTGGGAGGAGAGGCTTGTAGGTCAACTCTAACTCAATTATCACTGCCGAAAATCAAGGAGAGGTGAATTTAAGCTGTATGGCAAAGAATTTCAGAAGGGAGAAAAAAGGGGAATGGGTCAAACCCTTAAAATGCCAGCCTGGTTTTTGCCCAGAGAATGGTAAGAAATTACCTTGAAATCTTGCAGCAGGGGTGGTCCAGTGGTAAGAACCTCGACCCCAGAGCAGAGCAGTTTCAGATCTTGGCTCTGTCTCTTTTTAGCTACATGACCTTGCACAAATGGCATTACCTCTGCAAGCCTCAGTTTCCTCATCTGTAAAGTGAGATTGGAATCAAAGGTACTGCCTTATAGGGTTGGAGTGAGATGAGTTAGAATGTGTAAGTGCTTGAAATTGTGCCTGGCCTAATAAGCACTGTGCAGGCGGGCCCCCTCGTTGCCTGTTAGGGGCACCTCGCAAGATCTTCGCGAGGTTATGCTCCTGCTGCCTCCCAGGGCTTTTGAGGCCCTTTTGCTGTTCACCTGCCCAAGGCTTTTATGAAGTTCAGGTAATGCAGTGTTCAGTGACTGGGTGAGTTTATGGTGCTTATAAGAAATAGCCGCAGAGATTCCCACCTGAATTCTGAAAGAGGGTAAATGATTTCCTCAGAATAGGGCTTATATTAATGAGAAGGAAAATCCCCGTCTGCCTTGTACACTGACACACCCCTGTTTGAAGTTCCCGCAGGCCATTCAGGGTGTGTGAAAGCTATGGATATAAAGACATATTTTTGTGATGCAGGTTTCCTTTTTGAGCCAACAGCTAGCCTGCCTCACATGGTGTTCTCGACGATGGAGTTTAAACCACTTTGAGCTGGACACCTACAGCTCTGTCCTGGTCTGCCCCATCAAACAAGACTGGACTGGACTTCCCTTTCCAACAGGATCACCCCCCTACACGCCTGCATTTCTTGCTTCCCATTCCTCATATTGCTTCACCCAACCTGTTCAGAAGAAATAGCGAGACTCTGAAGTATGAGAAAATAGCATCAAAGTTAGACCCGAAAGTCTCATTCTACTTTTGGGTTTAATTTTTTTTTTTTTAAGAAAAGCAATCTGTGAAACTTCTATCTTAAGATTATTGAAACATCTCCATTATATCCTTTAAGTGTATCTGTTTAAACTTTAGGGAAATAACTGAAACCCATCCTTTTCCCAAAACACAGCTGGGTAAATTTGTCATCTGCAAGATGACACCAGAAGAATTACTTAAAAATGCTCCATGCACACAGACCCATTTGGCAGTGTATTACGGCAGACAGTCGGCGCTTGCTGATGCTGCCATGAGCAGACACTGCTGTGTGCTCAGGGGACCAAAGTGAGTGAGAGAGAACCCTGGCTCTCCAGCAGCTCCTCCAGTGGGAAACTTCTCTCCGGAGAAGGTGAGGACTAAACAACCTTGATGGAAGCAGTTGGGTTTTGCAGACTCTTTCTGAAGTGCTAGCTAGATAAGAGTTTGAAAGAGGAGAGGCATTTATTTGTTCACGTAGAAGCAGCAAGAAAAGACTCGTGGGGGAAGGGGTTTCTGAGCCTTTCATCATGGCAAGGACTTGGGCAGGCAGAAAAGGGAAGGATGGTGTTATAAGCAGAGCGAAAGAGCCCAGGAAAAGGGCACAAAAGCAGGAGTGGGGAGACAACACCGTGGGGAGCCCCTCAGAGCATGCCCCTTCTGGTGGGGGGATTCAAGTTCCTGGTGTGCTACCGACAATTTGCTATTATTACACATTTTTTCAATTAAATTCCTTTGGGGTTGTTCGCTTTTTTTTTTTAATGAAAGTTTTAATGACCGTAGTAAATCTGTTAGGCCATCTCGTTATTGTTCTTGCTAAGCAGATTTGTGTTATTGCCTTTCTCTGAAGAGGGCCAAACTGTAGCAAGTGGTGAGTGTCATGGATACCAGTGGCCGTTGCCTGGACTGCAAGCACTGTAGCCATTGCCTCATTAATCCCATAAAGAAATGAAAACCGCATCTGACTGTTCTATTGCTCCATTTTCTCAAACAGGCAGGTTTCTGCAGAACCGTATAAAAGGTTGTCTGTTGTAATGGATCCTGTGGCTTTAGTAAAAACTGTGTCTGTCTGGATTGCTTTGTTGGTGAATTTACACAGCAGCCTTCCTTCCGGGAGCTCCTTCACTCCCATCACTTACGGGTGGGCCCGTGTTTGCCAAGCAATGAACTCTTAGGTCAAATCCTGACTCCATGCACAAAAGGCAAGCGTAGTTTGAAAGTTAATTTAGAGGCCACGTGAGCTCTATGCAAGTAAAACATTTACTAGCTTTTTCTGAAATGGGTGAACAAAAGATCATTAAAGTATCCTAAGCACAGTATTATAATTACATAAGTCAGTCATTTAGGCACTCTGTTTATTTACCATTTACTACAGATAACTCATGTTCATCTCTCTTGAGAAACCCTCAAAGGGCTCAGCTTTATGTTTCACCTTCCTAGTAAAACATTGGCAGCAGTACTCATGTGCTCTTTCCTTCATCCTCTTTGTCTTCCCTTCTATCACATCTGCCCCCCTTTTTCCTTCCAGACTCCCTTTGTCCAGATTTGACCCTTCAGTCACTCACTGATCCAGTTCATTTCCCTGGTGTTGAGGGCCTACTCCATGCTGACACTCTGCTCCTTGTTCAGGAAATGGGTTTTCACGGGCAGACCTTGCCCCTCAGGGGCTCATAGACTCAGGAGGTGACGAACATGTAAACAGCCAGTTCCGTGGTGAAAGTGCTGGTGCAGCTGAAACTGCTGGAGAGGCCCGCAGGTGGAGCCTGTCCCTGCCAAAGCCCCTCTCCTCTGGCCGGCCTCCCCTGGTTCCTCCGTCTTCCTCTTTGCTCCCATGGCATTAGGTCTAGACCTCTATTTTGGTATTTGTTAGACTACATTGTCCTTGTTTGTTTGTTTTTGTAATTGTGAAAAATAACACATATACAAAAAAAGCAATATATTTCAAAGCACGCTGCAACAATTGGTTATCGAACAGATTTCAGAGTTTGGTATGAGTTATAATTCCACAATTTTAAATTTTCCCTTCCAGCTGCCCCAAGACACTGGAGACTAAAAGAAATATCCATATAATGACTCAGTATTCATGCTCATTTGCTAAACCCTATCTTTTCAGTCATAATTCCTCCTTCCCCTTTGGTCTTTCTCCCATTCTTTAAGGGTATTTGGGCTATGCCCATTCTAACTTCTTCATGTTGGAAAAGGCTATCCATAATATGGGATAAGGGATTGGAACTAGTTGATGTTCTGGAGAGGCCGGCCCCTCTGGGTTTTAGGACTTATCTGGCCTAGAAACCCATCTGAAGATTGTAGGTTTCTGGGAAGTAATCATGGTGCATGGAACCTTTGTAGAATCTCGTATGAAGCCCTAGGTGTTCTTTAGAGTTGGCAGTGATGGTTTTGGTTGAGGTTTGACCTGTGATAAATTGCAATATTTAGCCGAAGTTTGCAAAAGAGTAGCCTCCAGTGTGGCCTCTCAACTCTATTTGAACTCTAAGCCACTAATACCTTATTTATTACACTTCTTTCCCTCTTTTGACCAGGAAGGCATTGTCAATCCCACAGTGCCAGGGCCAGGCTCATCCCTGGGAGTCATCTCCCACGTTGTCAGGCAGACTTTCACCCCTAGATGTCATGTCCCACGTAGGGAGTAGGGTGATATTTTCACTTGCAGAATTGGGCTTAGAGAGAGACCACATCTGAACAACAAAAAAGGTCATCTGGAAGTAACTTTTAGGCATAACTATAGGTGCTCAGCTTCGCCACTACATAAATAAGCTTCGTAAGAGCAAGCTTTGCTTGTTTCTTTTCTTTTTTTTTTTTATATGGGCAGGCACCGGGAAACGAACCCGGTTCCTCTGGCATGGCAGGCAAGCATTCTTGCCTGCTGAGCCACCGTGGCCCTTTGCTTGTTTCTTTATGTAAATCCAGACAGATCTCCTTAATAATTTTATCCCTTACAGCACTCATTAGCAAACAGAATACATCCAATAAACTGCGACTTTTCTGGACTTGGTTTTATCATCTGTAAAGTAAGAACGCTGTCTTAGAATTATTGCCATGGTTTTTCTGGCTTAAAAATATCCTGTCATTATCAGCTAAAACCAAATAATAATACTTAAGGAATTTGCATAGACTGTTTGGCTTTTTGTTGTTGTTGTTGTTGTTGTACAGACATGGATTAAAAGTAAACTTCTTCATTTTTAGGGTTCATTGCCAAGGATAAAAAAAGGGGGGGGGGAGTGTAGTTTGTTTCTTTTTGATGGTTGGTTATAAAAGTTTGTTACCAATGCCAAAACACTGGCCTTCAATAAAATTTATAGTCAGAGGGAAATTTTGCTTCATGGGATGGAATTTCACCCTTCTTCAAAGTCTTTGCTTTCTGCCTTAATAAAAGAGAAAACAGACTAATTGTTAAATTACATATGTACACAAATGCGACTTAGCGACCTTTTAAAAAATCATTTTGAAGTGATTTCAAAGGTTCTAAGAAAGCTTATGGAGTTAGATTGTTAAATGGAGTAGCATGCAATTTTTTAGAATTTTGACTCTTAGGTTAGTTCCTTGGGCTCATCGCAATCAGTAGATAACTTTTTGCTTTTACATTACAGGGCACAAATGAAGTTTTTAACTCATAATAATTCTTACTGAACCATTTATATGAGCAAGCAAGAAGATCAAAATGTCACTGGGTTTTCACCATCATAAGGGTATTATCAGAATTGGAAATTGTAAATTCAGAACAGTTCTCCAGCAGCCCCAGGCTCCATATCATGTATATGCAGTTGTCTTTATAGATGGTATTTGAGTCTTCAAAAATCCTGCCTTGATTTTTTTTTTCATTGTGTTTTCATCTTAAAGCCTTCCTGGGAAATTATTCTGTTTTATAGGCTCAATTCAGTTTTGCAAATATTGACCACCTATTATTTGGGTAGGCCCAGGAAGGCTCATTAAAAAGACCAAACATAAATTCACTATAGTTAACCTTCAGGGTACAAAAAACTGTGCCAAGCAAATTTTTAAAGCCAGGTTACTTAGTCCTCTTTCATGAATTCTCAGTGTAATGGAGAAGATAGGACAAATAAATCTGCACATATCTGGCCAATTACATGATTTTCATAGAGTTGCACACATAATAGAAGTAACCACAGATGGATTAGGGAAGTGAAACCTTCATTGAAGAAATGAGCAGTGAACAATGTTTTAAAGAAAGGGTTGGTGGTTTTGGAAAGACCTGGAAATGCTTTAAATGAGATTCAAGAGAAACCTGAGTTCGTGGTGAGTGAGAGGGGCTTGTCAGAAGAATCCTCTAACAGTGGTTGTAGAATATTGCCTAATGTATTTTAAGTAGATCAGTCTCTTGCTATATATATATATATATATATATATATATATATATATATATGGTGGTTTTTACATTTTTTATTTTCTTCGTATTTTGAATAGATGGTACATTTCATCGTTCAAAAATTTAAGTCAAGAAATCAATGGTGTAGACTAAAGAATAAATCTCCCCCCTACCCCCCCCTCCAGCCACCCAGTTCCCTCCCCTAAAGGCAACCAATGTTCCTAGTATCTTCATAAAATTTTTCTCATATGTATACACAGATAGGCATTTTATCCCTTTTACATAAATGGTTATGTATCACGAGTCCACAATTGCTCATTCAAAACCATCCAAGTCCAGAAATGTTTTAGAATTCAGAACTTATTAGATTTTAGAAAAGCAATATGGTGCATCTGCCATATATTATGTAATACCCCAGGGGGTTCTGAAACAGCACCCTGTAATCCAAACACATTAATTCTTCAGTGACGCTTATGAATATTCACAGTAAGTGGGATAAGTAAGAACCACACAGAACCTCATGTCAGTTCCGTTCAGTTTCACTGTCAAATAAGCTTTAGCATTAAACTTATAAAAAGCTTATTGAAAATTTTGGTTTTTAAAGCATTTTCTATCTTGGTATTACAGATAAAGGATGATAAATGGGAATACAGCTCACTCTGTACCCTGTTTTTTTTTCCAATTAGAAATATATATTGGAATTCATTCTGTATCAATATGAAAAGAGTTTACTCATCCTTAAGCAGATAAGATTAGGTCACGTGCTAGACTTCTTGTAGAAAATAATTTAAGTGTAATATAGGAGATTCTTATATATTAGTTTAGTTAAAGGCAAAATCAGATCCAGATCAAGTCTTTGACTTCTTATATGAGGCCCCTTTAACATACCATATTGCCTGTTATTTTAAAAGAATATTGTTAGAAATAGTAGTAATACTGATCTATGAAAAAACACACAGTTTACCCAATTCAATAATATACGACACTGCCGTTTGTCCAGTGCTGGGGATGAAAAAAACCTTCTGAACTAGAATTTCATTTTTAGTGTTCCTTATGAGAATGTTTTCCGCCAGGTAGGCTTAATATTCAGGTTATAATATCCTTATCACTATTCTTTGTATAAAAACTTAGTCGTAGGCAAGGCAGTAGGCCGTTCAAGTCACGGAGGCATTTGAACCGGCGTGTCAGCAGATGAGTGAAAGGAGAAAGACTCGTGATGGCATGCGCAGCTGTCACCGCACACCGCTGTCCAGCAGAGAAGTCCGACTAAATAAGGCAATGCCCGAGTGGGCCTTTTCGGCATTTGACCGGAATTCGGACTAGCAGCTGACAGCCAGCAGCCGCCCCTTCTCTTTGCCTGTCGTGAACTGCTGGGCAGATGTGTCTTCGTCACAGCAAAAGTCACTACCTGCGGTGTTCCAGGTTGCCTCACCTGCATTTCACTTTTTATAAAGCCGAATAGAATGAAGCGTAAGTCTCTAGAGAGGATAAGGGAGAGAGTTCAGTTTACTGTTCCAAAAATGTGTCGTGCATGTAAGCATACTTATTTTTAGTGATGTGTCACTGGAGAGTTTGTTTAGGAGTTCATTCACCACCCCTGGCTCCCCGCGGCGTTTTCCCCAGCCACCATAGCGCCTTGCTAACCTGCCTAAGGTTGAGACACAGGAGGGCTCTGGGAGGCTGGGTCCGAGGGAAGGAAAGTTTGCAGTCACTCCCAGCTCTTTGGATTCTTTGGCTGCAGGGCAGAGGGAGGAAAGTGAGAAGAAAAAACTCAAACATTTAATCACAACCGCTCACTATCTGACCTCTGGGCTTTACATTTCCTTGGTCTCTGTGGTGTTTATGTTCTGCCAGTCTGTATATTAACAAAAAGAAAATGATGCATTTTTTCAAATGGGGATAAATCCAAAGGTGAATGCCTGCAAGGGCCATTTTCAGTTTAAGTTGGTGTTGGAGCCTACAAAGTAGGCTCGGTTGTGCAAGGGTTGTGGAGGGTGGGGTTGGGGGAGCTGTGTGCATACGTGCACCCATTAAAGGAGTTTCCAAAACTGATGATTGAATATTATACCACTAAAAACAAAAACAGAACTAAAAGATAAAAATGAATATGTAGAGGGCGGGCCGTGGTGGCTCAGCGGCAAGAACGCTTGCCTGCCATGCCAGAGGACCCGGGTTAGATTCCCGGTGCCTGCCCATGTAAAAAAAAAAAAGTAGAGAAAAAGCTGTGATCTGGGCTCATTATTTGAATCCATCTGCCATCCATGCATCCATCCATATAGTCCTCCCTTCTTCTCCTTCCCTGTCCTTTTTCTTGTTCTAAAACCTTTGGCATAGAAAGTTGAAGTCATGACATTCCTGAGCTTCTGGACTTCTGTGTGCAATGATCAGCGTAAGGCCTCTCTCTAGTTTTCCTGTTTATCTGTTTTTCCCAGACCCATTCCCTTCTCCTCTGTAGGCACTCAGTCATATGTGGCATTTGTATATTGTACGTATTGAAAAATAGTGTTGCTTTCTACATATTTTTAGTTTCCAGCACTATGCCATGTTAATTTTTCTTTTATATACAATTTAGTTTGGTATATTTAATATATAAATAGCATTTTATGCATTTTTACTTATTTTTTCCCACTCCACACTGTGTTTGGAAGTTGACCCCTGCTGCCACGTGCACACCTGACGTGTTGATTCTGACCACTGTGTAATATTCCACACTGCTCATGCACCACGTTTTATTTCTCACTCCCCTAGTCAAGTACTTAAGTTGTCTTAACTGCCCACTGTCACAGGCAGTGCGACAATAAACATTGTGTTCAGCTATCTCTTAAAAACCAAGATGCAATTTGTTAAAATACCTCTAATAAAATATTGTACCTGTTTAAATTCAAAATTGTGCATTCTTAAGTTCCTAATTTAAAATATTTTCCAAGTTTAGGATACTTTTGTCACCCAACAGAGCATATTCTCAGTATCTCTGTCCTAATGGCACAGAAAAAATAAAATTAAAACTTTCTTCCAGGGTCTGGAATGCATTCTGTGTTGGGTAGACAGGCCTGGGTGTTCCATTTTAGAATAAAATAGTCACATATCTTCCCTAGTAATAATTCTGGTTACTGAAAGGCAAAACTTGGTGGAAGATTCTAGACTAGTAAGTATGCCGTGGAGACTCATCTTATTCACACAATTGTCCTTTAAGACAATTGTGAGCCCATGGGAAGAGCTTAAGCTTTTTCCTGACTGCACCTTGGGCAAGTTACTTAACTGCGCGTAGTCTTGGTTTGGTCACGAGTAAAATCAGGGTAATTACAGAGCCCTCCTCATAGCGACATTGAGAGGATTAAATGAGTTAATGTGTGTGATGGATCTTGTGTAATGTCTGACATATCATGAGCCTTCTTTAAGGGGTATCTAGAGAACATGAGGCAAGTCTCTTAACCTCAGGTGGAATTAGCAAACTCCTCAAATGTGTTCCAACTCTGGATTTCTAAGAGCCAATTTGGCAATGCCTGGGCAGCCTCTCCCCATCTTCCCGTCAGTTACAGCGTCAAAGGTAGCTGTCCTTGGGCTCTCGGGAGAAGGAGAGGCTGTTGGTGAGTGGCTCAGTGGTCACACAAAAGGGCAGAGTGTGGGAGGGGGAAATCCAACTGTGTAAAGGAGATTTAGCCCATGACCTAAGATCGTAGGAGCCTGGCTGAGGAGGCAGTTATAGAATGGGTTAGGTCGGGGCTGGGGTGGCCTGTGAGCCATGAGAGCGAATCCGGGGTGCACCACGGTGTGTGACAAGCAGGAGAGCACTTAGCACCTTTTACAAACTCATGAAAACAGTGTGTCCTGTGTCAGACTTCAGTTAGAAAGTTGTCTGTTGTTACTTGCTTCTAAAGGAGGAGGAGGTTATTTCAATGTGGAGGGCACAGAGGCTGGGGCTGTGTGACTGAAACGATTGGGCAAACACATCTGTCCACTTAGTATTTTCGGCTCTCTTAACCGAAGTGGCTCACCAAGGGATCAGTAGGATTTTTGCTCTTGCTATATTAAGACAAGCCTTACACGCCCAAGTGACCACTGGTAACATTCGGATCCCGGGAAGGAGACTTACAAGCGCAGTTGTTTTAGTTAATGTTTTATCTGTAGCTACGGAATTGATAAAAACTATCTTTATCTGAATCATCAACTCTGTGAAAGTTCATTTTGTCAGGATCATGTTTAAGAATTAGATGCAAAAGCCAGTATAATAAACAGACAGGTGTCATACGTTTGCAGACTTCCCCCATAACATTCTAATTATTTCTGACTGATGGGCAGAGGGAAAAAGCATGGGCTTTATAATTAGACGTACTTGGGTTCAACCCTGGTTCTTCTGTTTATTGGCGTGTACTTTGGACAAATCATTTCCTATCAGAGCATGTTTCTTTATATATAGAATAGAGAGAAGTATAACCTTGCGGGGTTGTTGCAGGAGTTCACTGTGATAATTTTTCACATAAGGCATTTAGCAAAGTTCCCAGAATATAAATGTTCAGTAATTGGAGGCTAGTCTACATTTATATATCATTATAAATTTTATATATTATCATACATTATAGATTGTACTATATAATATTGTATGCATCATGTAGACATTATATTTAATGTCTGCTCTAAATATTATATAAAACTTTTTAATTACAAATTTTAATTTTCACATTTCTCTCAGCAACTTAAGGTAGATTTACCCTGTTACATTTATCTCTGGAATATATACTGGTAAGTTACCCTTTGCCACATCAACCCACAGTCACTTATGCATCATCTACCTCCCTTTCTTTCCCCCCTTCTTTCCTTATAATCCACCTTTCTCCGTGCAGCTCTGTCCCTCTCTTCCTCCACACGTCATCACTAATCAGAAAGTTGAACACAGGGATAATATAATTAAAAATTAAAAACTGATATTTGGAAAACATCTGCTTTGCTGAAGAGCGGCCGAGGTCAACAGCAGTCAGGTTTAAAACACACCCCACACAAGACAAGTTTTTTACAGCCGCGTGGGGATGACAGGTCTCCTGAGTTTTCAGCACCTCCAGCGAGGCAGTGATACCTGCTACCCTGCCTGAGAGGGGTATTTGTACTCAGATTCTGTGGGGCTCTGTTATCATGCTTCCCGCCCTCCCTTCCTGAGGATGCCCGGGAGGCTGGGTCATATAATGCAAACATTTTCAGTGCCTGGATTCCTGTGTGTGTGTGTGTGTGTGTGTGTGTGTGTGTGTGTGTGAGAGAGAGAGAGAGAGAGAGGTAACCTTAACTGCTCTGGGCCTTAGCTTCCTGGGCTACATGAGTTGGAACTAAATGATCTCTGAGGACCGTCTCTGTTTCCAGATTTTGTGAAAAGTGCCGATGCAGTGATTAATAATTCCAGGGTTCATTAACAGGTTAGAGGTTATTTAAAGACTGATTTGCTAGCATTTGAGACCTACTTATAAAAACAATCCTTGAGTACACTTGAACTTTATGCTCATATACATTAATATCCATTACTAGACTTTTTGATCTATTTTGTTATAAAATATATATAACTGTCTTTTACTTTACATGCATTATTTGGTTACTGCATATAAGCCATTGTTTAGGATTCTTTATCATTCATATTATAGGAGTTCCAGGTAGAAGGTATAGTCTCCTCTCCCTACTTAAATCTGGAACCTTTACCTTCATTACCAAAGCAAAACAATTTATCAGACTTAGCAGGAAGGGTATAAGCACTATTAAAAAAAATTACAGTAAATAAACATCTTGTTTTTAGTTACATATAATAAGCAAATTTCCCTAGAAATAAAAGTGTAGTTACCATAGTTACTGAATATTCAAGTTGAAGGGAACTTTAGCCATTTCCAACTGTGCTCCTGGAAGTTCTCAGGTTTTGCTGAAGAGCTGTCAGTAAGAGGCAAGGGAAAGCCAAAGACATGGAGGTAGGGTCCCTCAGGCCAGAGTATTTATCAGATTTTTATATTGTAGGGGAGAGAATGGATTTATTATAAGAAACGAAGTAGAATTGTTCTAATCCTAAACTCTTAATTTTACAGATTGAGGGAGCTAATTTATCACAGAGAGCTAAGAGGCCTCTGGTCATAAATAGTAAGGAATCAGCAACAGGACCTGAATCCCATCCCCCAGGCAGGGTTCTCACCCCTCACCTGGGCCCTGACCCCCTACCCCAAGCAGCGACGGGCCCAGCTGCTGCCTGCGCAGGGAACACACGGAAGTGGGAAGGCCAGTGAGCCACGCTTTTGCAGGACTGAGCACATCTGGCCAGTTCTGAGGACGTGGAAGCCACTAGAAAATCTTTTGTGTCATCTTCTACTCTCCTTCCCAGATTACTGCTCACTGATTGTCAAACCTTAAGCCTAGTATAATGTCAAGTGGTTAAAAAACTGTTTGTAGAATTTTAGATCAGCACCAAAGAAACTGCATCCACATTGGAAAAATTCCACAAGGTGGATTTGAGGCCTCCAGGTCTCTGTTCCTCCATGAAACGGAGACCCTGGTGACTCAGAACCAAGGTGTCCCCTGGCAGGCCAGACATGGAATCAGAAATGGGGTCTCGTGTTCTCCATGTCCACGTGCTGCTGTGTCCATGGTAGAAAGAGTGACCATGAGAGGTAATAGTGATCTGTGTATATGTGGGAAGGGAGGAGAGGGGGCCGCTTTGCCTCACAACCTGCAGAGCTCGTGTACATCCATCTCACACCCTCACAACAGAAGCGCTGACGTACCAATACTGGGCCTCCAAGATGTTTGGGCCGCCCGCCCAGGGTCACACGGACTCGCAGACCAGGCCCCGCGTGAGCACCCACAGCCTCTCCACTCCCCTGCCTCACCTGGGCAGTTCCACTCACCGTTGTCTCTCATCAAGGTAAAGGGAGAGAGCAGCGAGCACACTATTGCCTTTAGCTCTGCTTGGTCAGTGTTTGCAGTTTGCCTTTCACAAGGTGTTGTATGTATGGCTCCTTTTGTTTAGAAAAAGGGAAAATAAGAATTGATACGCACTTTTTAAACTCTGGAAAAATTCATTTTAAAAAACCCAGCCACACTGGTTAGTTGTGGTTGGGTTAGTGCCAAGGTAAAAAGGTACAGAGAGGGAGACTTTTCACATTATTTTAAAAATATTTTATGGACCCATGTGTATATTTTACTTATTCAGTGTATTTTAAGTTACTTAAATGGACAAATTTTATTGGTGATTGTTTCAGTTTGCTAAAGCTGCCAGAATGTAATATACCAGAAATGGATTGGGTTTTGTAAAGGGGATTTATTAAGTTACAAGTTATAATTTTAAGCCTGTTAAAATATCCAAATTAAGGAACTAACAAGAGGATACCTCCTCAGAGGAAAGGCAGCCGGCATCAAGAACACATCTGCCAGCTAGTAAGGTACATGGTTGACTTCTGAGGTCCTTTCTCCCGGTTCGTTGCTTCCAACTTTTGATTCCAGTAGCTTCTTCTCCAAGAGTCTGTGGACCCTCACTTAGCTTCTCAGGGGCAAACTCTGGATTTCATCTCCTAGCTTTCCGTGGCTCTCTCCAGGGTCTGGCTATTTCTGTGAGTCCTTGCTTAGCACCCAGGATATTTCTGTCTGCTCCTCTTGGCCATGAGTGAGCTCTCTTAAAGGATTCTGGTAAATGGATTAAGACCCTCCTTGAATGGATGGAATCACATTTCTGTGGAAACAATGCAAGCAAAAGGTCAATTTAGTGGGTCACATCTCCATGGAAACATCCTAATCAAGAGGCACCACCCTAAACAATAGCTCTGTCCCATGAGATTGGATTAAAAGAGCATGGCTTTTCTGAGGTACATAACAGTTTCAAACTAGCACAATGATGGTGATGCTGAGAATACTTATCCTCTGCCCAACTTTGTTGTATTGTCTGTTCTAAGATTTTACAGGTATCTCCTATCATACCCTGCGAGGTAGGTTCTTCTAGCACATTGCGTAGTTGGAAAAGCTGAGGCCTAGTGGCGCTGCCGTCCCTGCCCTGCATTGCAGGCTAATGAGTGGTGAGGACTAATTTACATTCAGGCAGTCTGGTCCTAGAGCCCATGTTTTTAACCATTCTAGGAATCAGTTAAACAGCAAGAAAATCAACTTGAGTGTACTCCAATATGATGTAAGAGGTATTTTTAGCTTGGCACTTTCGAAGTCTGTGAATCCTAAATAATGTGTCTACATCTATATAGTGAGTCTAGGGAGACTGTGAAGTTTCTATTATGCTGATCTAATCCATGGATGACATTTATTCTGTGGTTGTAACCTAATAAGCTACAGATTGAGGTATCCAGGTTTTCAGTGCAAAATATTGTGAATACTGAGATCCCTAATTACTTGCTGTGGGCAGGAGGTGGGAGAGAATGGGCAAGGCCCGTGGATGCGAGAGCATAGCAGAGTCTAGTATGGAACAGCAGGTGTGGCCTCAGGATGGCTGTGGAGGTAGGAAGCTCCACCTGCCGCTCCAGGGGTCCAGGCCTGGGTCCAGAGGGCTCGGCCTGTGTCACCCACTGAAACCCCAGCAAAAAGGACAAACACTGGCAGCACCTTATCATTTGTAAGAGCATGAAGGAGATGTTGCAGCCTGACATAAGTAAAATTATTTAGAAGCTAGTGCACCTAATATCACTTATAGAGCCAATTATACTTTTATTTAAATTAGAAATTTTGTTTGTCCCCAAAAGATTGACATAAAAAAAAATCAAGCCATACAAAAGGTGACATGTATGTGATAATTTAAGAAAAACTTTAAAATCGTATCTTGAAGATTATGCTCATCTTTTAGTAATCCACATGTTGAGGAAAACCAAGTATTCATGGAGAGAATGGAAAGAAAGACCACCGCAGGGAAAATCTCCCTCTTCACTAGGATGGTGTGTCTGTGTGTGTGCGCGTGCACGGTCCTCACCTTCGGTTCGTAGTCACTCTTATGACTGAGGTGGATTACAGGAGATCCTACACGTCAAGTCCTTACGACAGATAATGCGAGTAAAACCTGGCTTATGATAAGCCTTCAATAAATGTTAATAGCAATCATCATCTTCATTATTATAGTCAGTCCTTACTTGGTTAATCTCATGCAGTAACTATATTCTAGGTGTCCGTATTTTTCCAGTGGTAGTGCTTTGCAGATTGCAAGTCCTTGGCCAGTAGGAGAGTCTGCGGCTCTCACTGGTGTATAGTTCTGTTACTGCCACAGAACAGCCAGAGACGGGCCAGCCTCCGCGTAGAATTTACAGATCGTCTCCCTGCACACACCTTTTCACCTTCCGACCGGTCAGCCTGTTATTCACGAGGAGTGGAGCACGGGCCCATGACTAGGGTACAATTCTGGCACCTATCCCATTCCCCAAACTCCTCCCCCCACCCAAGAAAAAAAAGACCAAACAGATTTGGCCTGTGCCCTCTTGGACTTGACTCCTACTACCTATGGGTTTTTTTGTTTTGTTTTGGGGGAGGTGCATGGTCCAGGAAACCTATGGTTTTATTTGTCTGTTTCTTTGACCATTATTCCTCACTTTCTAGGCTTCTTAAGAAATGAGACATAAGTTGTCTTAACTTCTTTACTCTGTCATTCCTAGAAATAGTAACTCATAAACTCTTCTGTGGGTTTATTTTAATCTTGGAGAGTATGTGATGTGTGTGTGTGTGTGTGTTTTAGTTGAGAGTAGTTACTAGGAAGCCCATGATATGTAACAGTTTAATAGGAAGTTATTAGAAATATGGCTTTAAAAGGCTTGATAATAACCATTTCAATTCTTAAAAGAAGCCAGAATCGGTCTCTGTCTCTTTCCTGCCTTGATTCTGACCTGAGAGAAAACTCTCAAAGACCTTTCCGTCTCCTCTATTCTCTGAACCCACCTCACATACGGTTCCGTGGTGGCTGTTGTGGCAGTTGCATCAAAGGACTCGGAGTTCCCTTAGGGACAGTATGCTCTCATTTTCTGTTGGATAGAGCCACAGTTACACTCTCATTGGCAGCATTCCCCTGGCAGGTTCTTGATCCAGCCTTGCAAATACATGACTTACTGCTAAATCCAGTTACCCATACTTCCTGGTCTCTCATACTCTTTATTGTCATGCTTTCATTGAGTGTGAGCTTAGACAGTATCTTAAGAGAAGAAAATAGAAAATCTAGAAAGATCTTAGGTAATTTTCTTACCTAAACTGAATACCTGGGAGCCTGAGAATGCATTCAAGAATGATGACATCCTGTTTATTGAAATTTATATAGAATTAGCTCTCCGAAAGCTGAGAGCATGAAGGGTTATATGGGTTTTATTTTGAGTGTGTAGTCACGGTACTCAGAACATAATCATATTCAGTAACACTTGTGTACCCTCTAGTAAAAAACAACCATCTGTTTTGATGCATTTTCTTCATCTTTATTTTGTGACTACTTAGATAGTTTGAAAGTGTGGAGCCCTAACTAACAGTAACCAAATTAGTCTTCTAATGGCTTCTCTTCTGTTAGGAACGTTTAAATTTGGTTCCATATTAATTGATTCGTCTATGTAGATGAATCCTTTTTTAGCATAACATTTGTCAGATGCTTTTCTTGCTTAATCCAGGAAACAAAAGCCCAGTTTACTCAGAAGATCAAGTTTATTCAGTAAAAAGTCAGGTAGAAACTTGACTGACGGCAGGTGAATCCCAATAGCCCGAGCAGTGTAAAGCCAACAGACAGAAGTCCTAGTTTCTGTACTTCAGCTCCTCCGGCCCTACTACATGAGCATGACCATAAAACCAGCCTGGATTTTTATTCTGCTGCAGCAAAATGAGCATATCAATACCAGCATGATGTACAGTAAGGTCTTCAGGCAAAAGCACAGGGCTTATAAAATATTTCCTTAAAATGTAACCATCATCTGCTTCTGTCATGATGGATTGATAATTTCGGCTTTAGGCCAACTTTGAACTGTGAAAGTTTACAAAATCTCAGCAGCAGCTCTCTAGAAAGGTGTTTCTTACATTTTATTTAACTTGAAGTAATCAAGGGGCACTTCTAACTTATTTTTCTTCTCTGAGACACCAGCATAACTCCAACTAAGAACGTCTTGCTCTTACTTTCTGTTCTATACATCTAAGCATATACAGTGATGGCAGTGGAAGGGGACACGCAGGAGGAGCAGCTTGAACCACGTTTCTTATGATGTCCATTTGCAAAAGTTCTGAAACTTGAGAAACTGGAGAAGGCTAGCTTTTTTGTGCATATGGTTTCTCTTAAGGCTCATTCAGTAGATGCATTAGATGCTACAAAATGCATACCTGGAAAATGGCTTTTGAAAAATTATTCCAAGAAGTTCAGCAGCACTCAACCAGAAGCCAGAGGCATCTTTCCTTTTCCCTTAATCAGCATTCATGTTTCTCGGTTTATTGTTAAGTTTTTGATGACTGCTCTGCAGATGCTTGCCAAGGCTCATCCCTCCCATCAGGCGACCAGCACCCCACTTAATGGGTGGTAAAAACCTGGGAAACCAGAAGTGGAAGTTAAGCCAGTGTGTGTGAGACAAAGCCTCACAAAGCTTGATTCAAAGCCAAAGAACAATTGGATTATGTCAAAAAGGGAAAAGGTGCCACGTGCAGTTGCCGTGTTTCTTCATCGAGTAGGCCAATTTAAATATAGCCTACTACCACAACCTGTCCAGAATTAAAATAGCCCAGAACAAGTGGCAAATGGCAGGGAGTGGGGCTCTTTGCCAACAGATGGCTAAGGGATGGGAAAAACGGGCTTTTGAGATAGATGTAGAAGGCTAGAATAACAGCAGACAGGACACCCATGATCCTACTTCATAACTTAAATTTCAAGTCTGCATAAACTCCCCAAGCATAAAAGAGAAAGCTAGTTAAAGCACTCTGAAACTTAGGAGGATGTTTCAAAAACTGAATAAACCGTATTATTTTAACAATGAAATCTAGTTACTGAATTCTGGATTAATGATTTCTCATCAAGAGTCAAGGACCAGAGTAATATAAAAAATAAAGAGTCAAGGACGACACCGATGCAATGAAGTTTTCCAGGCATAGGAAACATTTTTAACTCATGGAATAAATTACAGAATATCTCTGTAATAAAGCCTTATTTGACAAAGAAGCCTAGTACTATGCATAATAAAATTATAATTTAAAATTATAAGCATCCCTGACTTAACACTTTACCAGAGTGCTGCAATATTTTTGGCTTGTTAGTTTGTTTTATATTTTTCTTGAGTCCAACCCTAATAATATATGCCCTAGGATTCGACAAAAGTAACATTTTATTAGAGAGGGGATAATAAATACAGTTAAGTGTTTGCACCAAATTAAAACAAGCCTTGAGACACTCATAATAGTGGTTGACATATGTTGATGCAGATGTATATTTCAATAGAGTGTACACATGAAAAATGTGTGCATATTATATATTTACATATATTTATGTTTTCCTCTCACAAAATTAACTATCCGATTAAACCTACCAAGCAAACAATTTAAGTACTTCATTAGAAAATTTTAATGATATACAAGTGATTCATCTTCTTATGGCATTTAAATAGATAGTTCTAAAATTACAAAATAGATTTTTAAATAGTAATCCTTTCTATTGTATTTAGAATGAAAAATGTTTGTTTCAAAAATTAGCTTCAGACTTTTAGAACCAAGGTAGACAAACTGTTTCTGAAATTATTCTGGCGCCATGGAAGGAAGGTTTTAACAAGGAACTTGCGAGAAGCTATTTATCATATTAGAGTGTGTCACTTGCAGGGATTTTTTAGTGTCTCGGGATATGACAGAGGCATCTGTTTATCTTAGAACTGCATCAGAACTTTTTCATTTCATTTCGTCATAAGAGATCACTCATTTGAGCTCTTGTTGCTGTTAAATCTCAGGGAAATATTGCAGAGAAAATTCGTATTTACAGTTGACCATTGCTAGCAGTGATCATCTACCAGAAAGAAATTGAAAGGGAAAAAAGCGTGAATTTTGCCACCAGAATTGCAGAAGAATAGGAGAAGGGAGGTGACTTGCAATATATATAATAAGTAGGGAAGGAAAAATTATATTTATTTGCTACCTATAAGCCTGGAATAGCAAATATTTTTAAAGTGTTTCTAATCATTTGTAAATCGTTAAGTATGTTGAGGAAAACAATAGTAGGTGGTCGTGAAAAATTAAGAACTGTAATACTGGACATCAGAATGAGGATCTGGCCAGCAATGAAAAACTGTCGTGAGAGATCAGCCAGGGGTGAGTATTTTAGGGGACACAACTTCTGACGTGATATGGAAGCTGGAGAAGCGTTGGTAGGAAGGAAAGAAACAGCAGGACCTGTGTGACAGCAGTCAGAGCCCTGAGCAGAACAGAGCAAGCAGCAAGCAACTCTCTGGCCCCGAGCTTAGCTGTACTGGCTCCTATTCCTTGGCTTGGTTGGAAAAAAGCTTCTTAACTGCCTTTCTTTCTCTGTGAACTAAATGTCATTTACTAGGAGGTTCCCGTTCCTTCCTGGAAGAAGTCCTGTTCACTAGGGTGGTGAGAGTCACACATGTTCCTAAAGACCTTCAGTCTGAGCTGTTTCTGGCCACCAAGATTGGCTCTGATAAACCTGACATTGGTGTCCCTCACCTTTTCAGGGTAACTGGTCAACCCAAGGGGCTTCCATATGAAATGCTCCCCCATTTCTTTCCTGCCAGAACGAATAAAATGTGAAGGCTCAACCTCAGTCATATCTTTTGCAGCATTGCTGTGTTTAAATCCAACATTATAATTATGTTTTACAGATTTCCACCAGAATCCTAGAGAGCCTCTCAGGCCCCAGGTCCTTGGCCTTAAGTGCATGGGGATTTTCACACTCTTTGCTTCAGATGGGACAGGGTCAGCCAGTAAGGCAGTTCTGTTGTCATTTCAGTTAGAGTAGCGTGATTGTTTTGAAAAGGAAGAACTATTTCTGGTGACCCTATCACTGGCGAAAACTTAGCACCATCAGAAAGTCTAATTTGGAGTTTACAGGCCAGTGCTCTAGGGCAGACCTGCGACTGCTGGAGCTGCAGGGGTAAAGGAGCAGGTGAGGCCAGCCCTGAACCTTATTAACACCATGCAGCTCTCAACCATGGGCAGGGCAGGCTTTGGGGGTCAGCAGGTAACTCTTCCTGCCCCTCTAGAATTACATCAACTTTCTCATAGTTATGACAATCAGTAGCTTCCGAATTCTTGGCCCTCAAGGGAAATCCTTAACTCAGTGGAAATCACACCCTCCATTTCCCCCTTTGTCTTGGGATGCACAGCATTCCTCCTCTGCCTGGAATTCTTACTAAGATTCTTTGGACTTGTTCTGCATCTCTAACTGGTAAGGACTAGGTCCCTTCAGGTTACTGCATCTGTCACTAGGGGCGGGGCACGGGAAGGTGGGCCCTGCAGCAAGCCTCCCTCAGGCCCACTGGCAGCTGTGACATCTAGTCGCAGAATTAATTAACCATAGAGATAAGTGAAGGTTAAACAGAGAGTAGGCTCCTGGCCAAGAATATTCCAAATATTATAAGCACTGTAAAGATGAAAGTGTTCAAGCAGATCACTAAAACTCTATCAGAAGGGAAAACTTTCATTGTTTCAGCCAGAGTTTAACATGATTCTTTCACTTACTTTATTTGAATCCTGTCTTGCAGCTCTGCCACCAGCTCTACTAAAGTGGAAGTGTATGTTTTTACTCTCAGTGCATGCATTCATCTTCAGCTTTGGGGGAGCATCAGCTCTCCCAAAATTGTATCATTGTATCATTTTATTTAAAAGTACTAAACAGAAAACCAGTAACCCTCATTTATAAATTTGTTTCTATCTCCATTTTTCTTGTTGTGCTTGAATAAGTTGTTATATCATTTCATCTGTTGTGTTTGGGGTTGATGAGCAGTTTCTATCCTCAGTTTATAATATAACAAGTACTGAAAACAGGTAAAATCACAACAGATGTTTTTTGAGCCCCTTGGGAGGAAGACGACTTCATTTGAAGAATTCAGGAAGAACCTGATGGTCTTATGTTTCTTTATAGACTTGAAGGTGTTAATTACTGATTTGATGATTTTGGAAGGCAACTATGAGTTCAATGAATCTATAGTATTTTTAACACCACTTAGAAATGTTCCTGCTAAAACACACCCTTGATAAAAATCATATTTTTTTCCTGTATTCTTCAGGAAGATGTTTTCTAAGCTGTGTTATTTCATTTGAAAGTGAACCAAAACTAGTTTAAAAAATATGTTAAGAGAAGAAAGCTCAAAATTTGCATTTTTCAGTAGAAGTTGTAAATCTATTAAAATTAAAGAATTGCATAGAGAAATAGGACAACAGATTCAAAGTATGGAGAAAGTACAAATTTAAGGAGGTAAAATAATGGATGTGAATGAATTTCTATAGCATGAAAAAATATAGCTTTGAAGATGAAATAAATAAATAGAAGATTTCCTAAAACAAAATCTAGAAGACAGTGAAAAAAAATCTCTTTTTACACCATCGTCACCAGCCTCTGCCCTGATGGTTGGGAGAACCAAGTCCCACCCCATTCATCCCACTGAAAAGCTGTGTGATTTTGAATATGTTCCTTAGCCTCTCTGAGACTCAGATCCCCACAGAAGGGAGAGTAATTGCCTGGCCACAAAGGAGGAACCATGTGGACTCTCAAAGTCCCTTCCAGTTCTAATAATGTTTTTTATTTATTTATTTATTTATTTTTTGTTAAATAAAAAAAATTACAAGAAACACAAACATTCCCAACACATACACTCAGCAATTCACAATATCATCACATAGTTGCATATTCATCATCATGATCATTTCCCAGAACAATAGCATCAATTCAGAAAAAGAAATAAAAGGACAACAGAAAAATAAAACAAACAAAAAAAAATTTTTACATATTATACCCCTTACCCCTCCCTTTCACTGATCACTAGCATTTCAAACTAAATTTATTTTAACATTTGTTCCCCCTATTATTTATTTTTATTCCATACGTTCTACTCATCTGTTGACAAGGTAGATAAAAGGAACATTAGACACAAGGTTTAAACATTGGTGTGTAAATGTCCATTTGTGTCCTTGTCCTCATGTCCTTAGAGTAGAGACAGCATATAGATGGGTCCTGTTTTTCAATCCATTCTGCCAGACTATGTCTTTTGATTGGAGAGTTTAATCCATTAACATCCAGTGTTATTACTGCATGGGTAGTACTTTCTTCTCCTATTTTGCCTTCTGAATTTTATATGTCATATCTAATTTTCCTTCTTTTTACCTTTACTCATAGTCTTCCTTTCTATACTCTTCTCCACACCTCTCTCTTCTGTCTTTTTATCTGTCTCTAGTGTTCCCTTTAGTATTTCTTGCAGAGCTGGTCTCTTGGTCACAAATTCTCTCAGTGATTTTTTGTCTGAAAATGTTTTAATTTCTCCCTCATTTTTGAAGGACAGTTTTGCTGGATATAGAATTCTTGGTTGGCAGTTTTTCTCTTTTAATAATTTAAATATATCATCCCACTGTCTTCTCACCTC
>PVIY010011257.1:38619-66042 GCA_004026745.1 Myrmecophaga tridactyla | reverse complement strand
GTAGAGAGGGGGAGGGCAGGGAGTTTGCTTGTCGTGTTGGCTGAGAGAGAGACTGACAATTGATTTTTGACAAGGCTGCCAAGTCCACTTAATTGTGAAAGAATAGTCTCATCCACAAATGGTGCTGGGAGAATTGAATATCCATATCTAAAATAATGAAAGAGGACCCCTATCCTGCACCATAAACAAAAATTAATTCAAAATGGATCAAAGACCTAAATATTAGAACCAGGACAATGAAACTCCTAGTAGAAACTGTAGGGAAACATTTCAAAGATGTTGTGGTAGGCAATGATTTCTCAGATTTGACAACCAAAGCACAAGCAATGAAAGAAAAAATAGATAAAATGAGAACCCCTCACAAATGAAAAAAACTTTTATGCATCAAAAAACATTGTCAGGAAATGAAAAGACAACCTACTTAATGGGAGAAAATATTTGGAAACCTCATATCTGGTAAGGGTTTAATATACAGAATATATAAAGAAATCCTTCAGTTCAACAATTAAAAGACTAACAACCCAACTAAAAAAATAGGCAGAAGACTCCAATGGACATTTCTCCAAAAGGATGTACAAATGGC
This sequence comes from Myrmecophaga tridactyla, assembly GCA_004026745.1. Taxonomy (NCBI): domain Eukaryota; kingdom Metazoa; phylum Chordata; class Mammalia; order Pilosa; family Myrmecophagidae; genus Myrmecophaga; species Myrmecophaga tridactyla. Next base: position 65,459 of record PVIY010011257.1, on the reverse strand, counting down.
TAAAAAGCATATGAAGAGATTCTCAACATCACTACCTATTAGGGAAAGACAACTCAAAACATGAGATATTATTTCACACTCAGTAGAATAGCTATTATTTAAAAAAATAGAAAACTACAAGTGTTGAAGAGGATATGGAGAAATAGGAACACTCATTCACTGCTGTTGGGAATGTGAAATGGTGCAGCCACTATGGAAAAGAGTTTGGTAGTTCCTCAGGAAGCTAAGTATAGAACTGCCATATGACCCAGTAATTGCACTAATAGGAATATACTCAGAAGAATTGAAAGCAGGGACTCAAACATTTGCACACTGATGTTCATAGCGGCACAATTGCCAAAAGATGGATATAGCTTGAGCGTCCATCAACTGATGAATGGATAAGCAAAATATGGTATATACATAAATGGATTATTGTTCAACCATAAAAAGGAATGGAAGTCCTCAAACATATGACAACATGGAACATGGATGAACCTTGAGGACATTATGCTGAGTGCAATAAGCCAGACATAAAAGGACAAATATTGTATGATCTCACTGATATGAACTGATTATATTAGAATTAGAATCTAGAATACAGGTTTCCAGGGGATAGAGCGGGGGTAGAGAATGAGGAGTTGATGGTTAATCTGTACGGAAGTTCTTTGTAAGTTGATTGTAAAGTTTGGAAACGGATGGTGGTAATGGCAGCACACTATTGAGTGTAATTAACAGCAATGAATTATATAGGTGAAGGTGGTTTAAAAAGGAAACATAAGGCTGTTTATGTTACTAGAATAAAATTTAAAAGATAATACATAGAACTATATAACACAGTTAATCCTATTGTAGATGATGGACTATAGTTAACAGTAAAAGTATAAAAATGCTTTTTCATGAATTATAACAACTGAACAACACTTATATAAGAGAGTAGTATACAGGGGAAAAAATGCACCTAATGCAAACTATGGATGATAGCTAATAGTACTATCTTAATAATATTTCATCAATCATAACAAAGATAACTACTGCTAAGAAATAGTACAATTATAATAAAGTCCTATCATCAATTGCAAAAAAATAAAATAAAAGAATAAAAAAAGATTCCTTAGTGATTCATGTGCAGGTTATAGTTTGAGAAGCCTTGAAGGAAAAAACATGAAAGTGCTTTGTAAACTGTAAGGCAATAAAAGTATACATTATCATTATTATATTTGCAATTGTTTCCTATAAATATATATATATATATATATATATATATATATCCTCTAGTTATTTCATTTATGTGCCAAAGGCAGGAATCCAAAGGGCCTGGAATACTTAGAGTCCAGATATTTAATACAAGTCAGTGGCAAATATTTAGCAATACCTAATTATTCATTGAGGAGCTCTGATATATTGCTGGAGAAAATATTCATCTGTATGATCTTTCCAGCAAGTAATTTGACAATCACTTAACACCTTTCAAATATACATAATCTTTGCCCAAGTAATTCTGCATGTAAGAATCTGTCTTAAGGAAATAATTAAGCACATGCACAAGGATTTAGCAACAAAGATATCCAGCACAGCCTTATGTTGGGGAAAAAGTGGAGACAATTCAAAACAGTAAGTTTAATGGCTAACAGTAAATTATGTATATCCAAACATGAGAGAGCTCTGAAATGGTGTTAAGTATTATGGAAATATTTGTATCTACTGAACAATGACCAAGCAAGATACAAACAGTGTGATTTAAAAGTATCTGTTTGTTTCTCCTTCTGCATGTTGAGATTGGGAGAGAGGTACTTATTATTTCCCCCTTAGATGAAGACCAGGGCAACTTTCATGAGACATCTGTGGACCTCTCAGATCATGAAAAGTGCTCCAGACACTGCTGGTCATTTAAAAACAAACAAACAAACACCTCAGTTTGGCAATGAATAACCCAATTCAATTTATAATTAAAATGTCAATCTTCATTCAAAGTTAAAATGTCTCCTTCTTCCAGCTGTGCTTTCCACTGCCTTGTCACCTGCAGGACTAGTTCTTTAAGGATGGGTAGGAATTACTCATGAAGAAAGGGTAGGAAAGTGCAGTTCAGATGGAGCACCCTAAGCAAAGGTGGGGAGGCAAGAAATAGCATGCCTAGCTTAGTGGGTGCTGGAGTGCTCATAAATAGCAATCAAGTTTCAGAAGCTGCCAGAAATCCTACCTATCATAGCTTGGTAAAATTGGAAAAGAAACATTGCCTGTGTATGCAGACGGTATTGTAAGCTGTTACAAGCATTTATTTGGGAGTTAAATAGGCATAAACTGAAATCCCAGATTTGCCATTTAATAGCTGGGCAACATTGGGCAAGTTGCATGGCCTCTGTTTTAGTTAGTAAGTTGCCAGAATGTGATATACCAGCACTGGAACAACTTTTAAAAATGGAAATTTAATAAGTTACAAGTTTACAGTTCTAAGCATGTGAAAATGTCCAAATTAAGGCATCCAGGGAAAAATACTTTGGTTCAAGAAGGCCGATGATGTTCAGGGTTTCTCTCTCAGCTGGAAAGACCCATGGTGACGTCTGCTAGCTTTCTCTTCAGGCTTCTTCAGTGGCTTCCTGGGGCTCTGTCCGTTCCATTGCCTCTGTCAGTTCTGGTAACTCTGAAGCTTTTTTCCAACATTGTTCCCTCTTAAAAGGCTCCAGTAAGCAGCCCCACTTTAAATGGGGGGAGACACATCTCCATGGAAACCATCTAATCAAAAGTTACCACCAACAGCTTTCCAGAAACCTACAACCTCCAGATGGGTCCCCGGACAAGATAAGTCCTAAAACCTAGAGGGCCCAGCCTCTCCAGAACATCAGCTAGTTCCATCCCCCTATCACATATTAGTGATAGCCCCTTCCAACATGAAAAAGTTAGAATGGCCATAGCCCAAATACCCTTCAAAGTGGGATAGCAAGATCAAAGGGGATGGTGGAGTTATACAGAGAAGGTAGGGTTAAACAAATGAATACAATTACTCAATCATTAAATTGATGTTTCTTTTAGTCTCCAGTATCTTAAAGCAGCTAGAAGCAAACACCTAAAATTGTGGAATTGTAATCCATACCGAACTCTGAAATCTGTACTACAAACAATTGTTGCACTGTGCTTTGAAAATTATGGCTTTTTTGTGTGTATGCTATTTTTCACAAAAAAGAAAAAAAAAGTCAATTGTAATGATGAAAAAATACAATTCCTTCTGCCTGCCAAAGTTCTGGAGCAGCTAAAAGGAAAAATCTGAGAGGATCATAGGGTAGCCCATGACAAACTCTGGGATCTGTCCTGTAACTACTTGTTGAAGAGTGCTTTGAAAACTATTGCTTTTTTCTTTCCTTGCTTTGTAGATATGTTATATTATACAATTAAAAAAGTTAAAAAAAAAAGTTACCATCCACAATTGGGTGGGTCACATCTCCATGGAAACAATCAGAAAGATTCCACCCAGCAATATTGAATGAGGATTAAAGGACATGGCTTTTCTGGGGTACATAATAGCTTCAAAACAGCACAGCTTCCTTAAGTTTCAGTTTCCTCATCTCTAAAATGCTGTTCTCTGAGGTTGAGAGGATGGAATAAAATAATGTATGCAAAGAATTCAGCTGTGCCTTGGGCAGAGGCTCCCTAAAGGGGAGCTGCTCTCAAGGCATCCTGGAGCTCAAACTGCAGACTTGAGCTCAGGCCCCTCGTGGGCAACAAGTGATACCAATTGAGCCACTAAGTAGTTGGGGCTGCCATCTTTGCCCCATCCCCCAAGGTTTGCACCCTTTCCCCCCAAAAAGGGATGCCAGGAAGGGGCTCACTGGCAAAGCAAGACTCTGACCCACGCTGGGCTCAAAATAGGAGAGCCACTTCCTTCAGGGAAAGTGCTTATAGAAGGCACAATGCTGGAGGGAGAGGGCAGGCGGCCTTAAAAAAAAAAACAACTCTGGCTTTACTGAGATTCTTGGTATCTTCATGAGATTCAGTAACGGCAGATTATATATCTGGCCAGCCCAATACAGTGGGAGAAAGGGAAGAGATGTGGAGGAAGGCCTGCTTTAAAGCATTTTTGGAAAAATAGTCATTTTAAAATTTTAACAAATTAAAATTTCTTATTCACTAAAAGCAACAGTGCCATACCTGACTCTTTCCCTTCCAGGGTCCTATACCCAAGAGGGAACCATATCTCATTCTTTTAGCTCTTTCTGATGAATGTTAAATCCCTATTTCTATATACTTCTATTGGTAATTCTTTTTTTTTTTACTAGTTAGAAAATTTTTATAGAAATAGATTACTTGTAACTCATTGGAAATTTCACACCATCTGTGTCCATTTTTTACTTCTTTGTTCACATTGTAGTTTCTAATGCTAGCCATTGTATTAGTTTTCTACTGCTGCTGTAACGAGTTACTGCAAACTTAACGACTTAAATAACATAGATTTATTATCTTACAGTTTTTTAAATCAGAAGTCTGGTGGACCTAGCTGGTTTCTCTTTGGGTCTCACAACATTGAAAACTAAACATTGGCAGAGTAGGGCTAGGGAGGGAAGGCAGGGGCAATAATCTGTTTCCAGGCTTATTCAGGTTGTTAGCAGAATCCAGTTCCAAACTGCTGGAAGACTGGGGTCCCTTGCTGGCTGTCATTTGGGGTCATTTGCAGCTTCTGCAGGCCATGCTATTTCCTGACCCACGGCTACCTTCATCCTCAAAGCCAGCAACATCAAGCTCATTCCACTGCTAATTCTTAATTTACCAAATATAGATATCATCTATGGCCTTCAGGCTAAAATAATGAAGATTTGGTCCTCTTACATAATTCCCACCTCCCTGCATAGGTACATTTATGTTTATTTTAGTTCTTCTGTTGGTTTTTTTACTTCTTTGTTACTTCAAGTAACATACTAACACAAAATATCTTGATTGCATGTTACACTAATCACATATTTTGACATCCCATATTGTAATATGAGGCTCTTAGCACGTCTCACTCTTGCCTTTATCTCCTCTCCCTTTCTTCCACCTCCTCCCTCCACTCTGTCCCCTATATCTTTTTTACTCCATTCTTGAGGTTGATGATGTTTATATTGTTTCATAACCATAATTAAGTCTTAAATTGCTCTGTCCATAGGTTAGTTTTTCGAGTTGAAATTGTTATTATAGTTCTGTTTTATAGCCATATCTTTTCCTGAGATTTCTAATTGCCTTTACATTTCCTTGCACTATTTTCCTTCACTATCACCTGAAACTTTTGCTAAACTTCTCATAACATCAGATATCTTTCAGGGTCCCCTTTCATTCCAGAGACCTCCCTCCTCAGGCCCTCATTCTATTCCACTTTTCTGGATTGGATCTGCTGTTTCCTGGACCCAGACCTTCCTCTTTTGTGATTTCCTCTCTTGTTCTCTCGACACATCTTCAAGAGTGTTTCTTTTTTTTTTTTAACCTCTTTTATTGTATAGTAAAACATATAAACAAAGCAAAGAAATAAAAAAGCAATAGTTATGAGCGCTCTTCAGCAAGTGGTTACAGGACAGATCCCAGAGTTTGTCATGGCTAACATATGATCCTATCATATTTTTCCTTCTAGCTGCTCCAGAATGTAGGAAGTTAGAGGGCTTAAATATTTTTTTATCAACGCAATAAAATACTACCTGAAGCTTGTAAGAGCAACCTCCAGAGTAGCCTCTAGACTCTATTTGAATTCTCTGCCACTGATACTTTATTGACTACACTTCTTTTCCTCTTTTTGGTCAGGATGGAATTGTTGATCCCTTGGTGCCAGGGCTGGATTCATCACTGGGAGTCATCTCACACATAAATAGGGAGACATTCACTCCTGGATGTCATGTCCCACATAGGGGGAAGGGCAATAATTTCACTTGGGCTTAGGGAGACTGAGGCCACATCTGAGCAACAACAGAGGTCCTCCAGAAGTAACTCTTAGGCATGCCTATAAGTAGCCTAAGCTTCTCCACCACCTACATAAACTTCACAAGAGTAAGCCTCATGATCGAGGACATGGCCTTTTGATTTGAGTGTTCCTAAAATTTGACACAGTATTAGAGGATTCCTTGATGGTAAGTTTTAATAGTTCCATAGTCTTTCTCCCCTCCCTCAGGGGACTTTGCCAATACTTTTTTGATTATCTGCTTAATATACTCTAGGATGTTTCCAGACTTTACAATAATCTATACAGGATTAAAGGACCTCTTTCTTATTCTGTGCTCCCAGTGTTTCAATTGTTCAAATGAGCTATACAGATAGGTTGAATTAGATTATGCACTACAGAAAATTTCGGTTCCAGATTAAATAAACCTTTCTTCCATCAGTCTCAAAGAGTATGTGTGGTTCTAAAATATAGACACTGCCTTCCTTACCCCTGTGTTCTGAATTACTTTAAACCCAATCTGTTCGGCTTCATTCTTATCTCTAAATATCAGGTTATATGTATAAAACAGCCTCTCAAAATCCAGAAATAATAATCAGCACTCCAGACTTCATGTGTCTGCTCTAAAAGCTTTCAATCTAGGTCCCTGTTTTCTTATAAGCATTTTCTAAAAGTGACCATACCATTGTTGTTTTGTTTCTGTCTTATTTTGTCTTACCAAATGTCCCACATGTTCATTGACATCACTGCATGCCTCACGACATTGTTCCTTTTTGTAGTAGCACAACCTTTGATCATAATTATATACCATTGTTCACCAATCTACTTCTCCGTCAGTGCATCCGTCAGCCACCTACATTCATCAGGCATCATATAGAGAGCCCAAAGTCCACAGTCTATCAACATTCTCAATTTTAGATCATTTCATTGTTCTCAAGAAAAAGAAAACCAATAAACACACCCTTGCCAAATAGGAAACTCTTAACTCTTAACTCTTGTCCCTTCCCCCCATTATTTACCTCTGCTGTTGCTGTGGTAATGCTGATGGTTTCCTTTAGAACAGAGCTCATAGCATGTAATAGCAGTTTTCCCCCTGTACCCTGGACTTAAACATTCTTTGTACGTGAATCATATCTTTGAAGTAATTCTTACAAGAACTAATTCATATTTCTAGTGTGAATCAATGGGACACGTAGGTCTATACAAACCCTTTCAATCTTGTTCATCTTCAGTATGGTAATATTACTTTTAGACCCACTGGAGAATCATCTTGGCTCCTATCTATTTCCTTACATTGGAGTTCAACCTCATTAGCTGACGATTCACCCATCTCTAGTTTCTATGTATCTCTAAGTCCCCTATATTCTGTATTATAAGCCTCTCATTAAACCTTTATGCTGGTCATAAAAGTGGAACCATACAGTATTTATCCTTTTGTGTCTGGTTAATTTCACTCAGCATTATGTCCTCAAGGCTCATCCATCTTGTCATGTGCTTCAGGACGTCATTTGTCTTACTGCTGCATCATATTCCATCGTATGTATATACCACATTTTGTTGATCCACTCATCAGTTGATAGGCACTTGGTTTGTTTCCATCTTTTGCCAATTGTCAATAATGCTGCTATGAACATTGGTGTGCAAATGTCTGTTTGTGTTGTTGCTTTCAGCTCTTCTGGCTATATACCAAGTAGTGCTATTGATGTGTTCTAGTTTGCTGGCTATCAGAATGCAATACACCAGAGATGGGATGGCTTTTTAAAAAGGGGAATTTAATAAGTTGCTAGTTTACAGTTCTAAGGCCGAGAAAATGTCCAATTAAAACAAGTCTATAGAAATGTCCAATCAAAGGCATCCATCCAGGGAAAGATACCTTGGTTCAAGAAGGCTGATGAAGTTCAGGGTTTCCTCTCAAATGAGAAGGCACGTGGCAGACACAGTCAGGGCTTCTAGCTCAGCTGGAAGGGCACACGATGAACACGGCGTCATCTGCTAGCTTTCTCTCCTGGCTTCCGGTTTCATGAAGCTCCCCGGGAGGCGTTTTCCTTCTTCATCTCCAAAGGTCGCTGGCTGGTGGACTCTGCTTCTCGTGGCTATGTTATTCTGCTCTGCTATCTCTGAATCGCTCATTCTCCAAAATGTTTCCTCTTTTATAGGACTCCAATAAACCAATCAAGACCCACCCAAATAGGTGGAGACATGTCATCACCTAATCCAGTTTAACAACCACTCTTGACAAAACACATCATCCAGGAAGATGATTTGATTACAGTTTCAAACATACAGTATTGAATAGGGACTATTCTACCTTTATGAAATGGAATTTTGAATAAAACATGGCTTTTCTAGGGGGCATACATCCTTTTAAACCAGCACATGCTGGCTCTTAGGGCAACTCGATATTTCATTTCCTAAGAAACTGCCAAACAGTCTTCCATAATGGCTGCACCATTATACATTCCCACCAGCAGTGCATAAGTGTCCCAGTTTCTCCACATCCTCTCCAAGATTTATAGTTTCCTATTTGTTTAATAGCAGCCATTCGTATAGGTGTAAGGTGGTATCTCATTGTAGTCTTGATCTGCGTTTCCTTTATAGCCAATGAAAATTAGCATCTCTTCAAGTCCTTTTGAGCCATCTGTATTTGCTCTTCAGAAAAATGTCTATTCATATCTTTAGCCCATTTTATAATTTGGTTGTTTGTTCTTTTGTTGTTGAGTTGTATGATCTCTTTGTATATACAGGAAATCAAACCTTTGTCTGATATGTGACTTCCAAATATTTTCTCCCATTGAGTTGGCTGCCTCTTCACATTTTTGACAAAGTCTTTTGAGTTGCAGAAGCATTTGCTTTTGAGGAGTTCCCATTTATCTGTTTTTTCTTTTGTTGCTTTGCTTTCAGTATAAAGTTTAGGAAGCTACCTCCTATTATTAGGTCTTGAAGATGTTTCCCTACATTTTCTTCTAGAAGCTTATTGGTGCTAGTTCTAGTTCTTATATTTAGGTGTTTGATCCACTTTGAGTTAATTTTTGTGTAGGGTATAAGATAGAGGTCCTCTTTCATTCTCTTGGCTATTGATATCCAGTTCTTCCATGCCTAATTATTGAAAAGACTATTTTGTCCCAATTCAGAGGATTTGGGGGCCTTGTCAAAAATCAGTTGACCATAGATTTGGTGGTCTATTTCTGTACTCTCGATTCAATTCCATTGGTTAATGCTTCTGTCTTTGTGCCAGTACCATGCTGTTTTGACCATTGTAGCTTTATAATAGGTTTTAAAGTCAGGGAGTGTTAATCCTCCCACTTCGTCTTCTTTCCTAGGATGCTCTTAGCTATTCGGGGTCTCTTTCCCTTCCAGATTAATTTGGTAGTTAGCTTTTCCAAATCTTCGAAGTAGGTTGTTGGAATTTTGAATGGTACTGTGGTGAATCTGTAGATCAATTTGGGGAGAATTGACATCTTAACTATATTTAGCCTTCCTATCCATGAGCAGGGAATATCTTTCCACCCATTTAGATCTCTTCTGATATTTTTTAGCAATGTTATGTAGTTTTCTGTGTACAAGTCTTTTATGTCCCTAGTTAAGTTCATTCCTAAATATTTGATTCTTTTACTTGCTATTTTGAATGGAATGTTTTCCTTAACTGACTCCTCAGCTAGGTCATTGCTTGTGTATAGAAATGTTACTGATTTTTGCACATTCATTTTATATCCTGCCACCTTGCTGCATTTGTTTATTAGGTCAAGTAACTTTGCTGTTGATTTCTCAGGATCTTCCAAGTATAGTATCATATCATCTGCAAATAATGAGAGTTTTACTTCTTCCTTTACAATTTGGATGGTTTTATTTCTTTGTCCTGCCTGATTGCTCTTGCTAGAACTCCTAGCACAATGTTGAACAATAGTGGTGACAGTGGACATCCTTGTCTTGTTCCTGATCTTAGGGGGAAAGCTTTCATTTTCTCTCTCCATTGAGTACAATGCTGGCTATCAGTTTTTCATATAGTCCCTTTATCATATTGAGGTTGTTACCTTTGATTCCTGTCTTTTGGAGTGTTTTTATCAGAAAAGGATGCTGAATTTTGTTGAATTCTTTGTTAGCATCAATCAAGATACTCATGTGATTTTCCCTTTCAATTTGTTAATGTACTGTATTACATTAATTGATTTTCTTGTGTTGAACCATCCTTGCATTCCTGGTATAAAACCCACTTGTTCATGTTGTATAATTTTCTTAATGTGCTGTTGGATTCGATTTGCTAATATTTTATTGAGAATTTTTACATCTATGTTCATTAGAGAGATTGGCCTGTAGTTTTCCTTTCTTATAGCATCTTTACCCGGATTGGTATTAAAATGATATCAGCTTCATAAAATGAGTTAGGTAGAATTCCTTTTTCCTCATTTTTTGGGAAAAATTTGAGCAGGATTGGTGCTAGTTCTTTATGGAATGTTTGATAAAATTCCCCTGTGAAGCCATCTGGCCCTCGATTTTTCTTTGTAAGAAGATTTTTGATGACTGATTAAATCTCTGTACTTGTGATTGGTTTGCTGAGCTCTTCTATTTCTTCCTGAGTCAGTGTTGCTTGTTTGTGCATCTCCAGGAATTTGTCCATTTCATCTAAGTTGTCTAGTTTGTTGGCATATAGTTGTTCATAGTATCCTCTTATGATTTCTTTTATTTCTCTTGGGTCTGTGGTAATGCACCCCTTCTCATTTCTGATTTTGTTTATTTGCATCCTCTGTTTTTTTTTCTTTTTCAGTCTTGCTAGTTGCCCATCAATTTTTATTTATTTTTTTAATATAACATACAAAAACAATCATTCCATTCTTAGTATGTAATCAATAACTCACAATATCATCATATAGTTGTATATTCATCACCATGATCATTTCTTAGAACATTTGCATCAATTCAGAAAAATAAATAAAAAGAAAAAGGAAAAAAAACTCATACATACCATACCCCTTACCCCTCCCTCTCATTGATTGCTTCTATTTCCATCCACCCAATATCTTTTAGCCTTTGCTTCCCCTATTTTTTCTATACCCCTTATCATTCACTTTTATTGATCAGTAGCATTTCAATCTACTAAATTTATTTTAACATTTGTTAAATGTTATTATTTATTTTTAATCCCTATGTTTTACTCATCTGTCCATACCATAGCTAAAGTGAGCATCAGAAACAAAGTTTTCAGAATCAGTCACATTGCAAAAGCTATTATCATTATACCATCATCTTCAAGAAACGTGGCTACTGGAACACAGTTCTACACTTTTAGGCACTTCCCTCCAGCCTCTCCAATATATCTTAACTAAAAAGGTGATATCTATATAATGCGTAAGAATAACTTCCAGGATGACCTCTCGACTCTGTTTGAAATCTCTCAGCCATTGGCACCTAATTTTGTTTCATTTCTCTCTTCCCCCTTTTGGTTGAGAAGGTGTTCTCAATCCCTTGATGCTGAGTCGCAGTTCATTCTAGGAATTCTAAGTCCCACATTGCCAGGAAGGTTTACACCCCTGGGAGTCATGTCCCATGTAGAGAAGGGGAGGACAGTGAGTCTGTTTGTCATGTTGGCTGAGAGAGGGAGGGATGGCCCATCAATTTATTGATTTTCTCAAAGAATCAGCTTTTGGTTTTATTGATTCTTTCTATTGTTCTTTTGTTCTCCCATTCATTTATCTCTTCTTTAATCTTTGTTATTTCTCTTCTTCTATTTGCTTCGGGGTTAGTTTGCTGTTCTTTCCTGAGTTCCTCCAGGCATGCTGTTAAGTCCTCGATTTTTGTTCTTTTTTGTTTTTTAATATAGGCATTTAAGGCAATAAAGTTCTCCCTCAGCACAGCCTTTGCTACATCCCATAAGTTCTGATAAGTTGTATTGTCACTTACATTCATCTCCAGATAGCTATTGATTTCTCTAGCAATTTCTTCTTTGACCCACTGGTTGTTTAAGAGTGTGTTATTTAATCTCCATATATTTGTGAGTGTTCTCATTCTTTGGTGGTTATTGAGTTCATGCTATTGTGATTAGAGAAAGTGCTTTGAATAATTTCAAAGTTTTTAAATTTATGAAGACCTGTTTTGTGCCCCAGTATATGATCTATCCTGGAGACTATTCCATGAGCCCTAGAGAAGATTGTATATTCTTGTGTTTTGGGGTGCAATGACCTATCTATGTATGTTAGGTCTAATTCATTTATAAAGTTATTTAATTCCTCTATTTCATTGTTTATTTTCTGTCTGGTTGTTCTCTCTATAGAGAAGAGAGGTGTATTGAAGTCTCCTACTATTATTGTTGAAACATCTATCATTCCCTTCAGTTTTGCCAATGTCTGTCTCATGTACTTTGGAGCTCCTTAATTGGGAGCATAACATTTATGAATGTTATATCTTCTTGGTGAATTAATCCTATAATTAGTATATACTGTCCTTTTTGTCTCTTATGATGTCTTTACATTTAAAGTCTATTTTGTCTGACATTAGGATAGCTACTCCTGCTTTCTTTTGGTTACAACTTGCATGGAAAATCTTTTTCCATCCTTTCACTTTCAATCTATTTGTATCCTTGTGCTAAGATGAGTCTCTTGTAAGCAGCATATAGCTGGATTATGTTTCTGAATGCATTCTACCAATCTGTATCTTTTAATGGGTAAGTTTAGTCCATTAACATTCAAAGTTATTACGGAAAAGCTATTTCTTGAGTCCACCAGCTTATCTTTTTTATTTTATTTGTCAGATCTTCTGACAAAGAAAAGATTTTCTTTTCCCTCTTTCTCCTTGTATTCTTTAAATTACCCTTAGTGGTACTCTTCAATTCTGTGCCCTCCTCCAGACCTCCCTCTCTGTCTTTTTTTCTTTCAGCCAGCAAAACTCCTTTTAGTATTTCTTGTAGGGCTGTTCTCTTGTTGACAAATTCTTTCAGGACTTCTTTGTCTGTGAAAACTTTAATCTCTCCCTCAGTTTTGAAGGACAATTTGGCTGCATACAGAGTTCTTAGCTGGAAGTCTTTCTCTTTCAGAATCTTGAATATATCATACCACTGCCTTCTCGATTCCAGGGTGCTAGTTGAATAGTCTGAACTCAGTCTTATTTGATTTCCCGTGTATGTAGTAGAGTGCTTTTTTCTTGCCACTTTCAGGATTTTCTGCTTCTCTTCAACATTTGACAGACTGATTGGTATGTGTCTTGGGGGAGGTCTATTTGGATTTATTCTGTTTGGAGTTCATTGGGCTTCTTTGACTTGTATATTTATGTCCTTTATGAGGGTTGGAAAGTTTTCACCCATTATATCTTCAACTACTCTTCCTAGCCTTTTACTCCTCTCTTCTCCTTCTGGGACACCAGTGATTCTTATGGTTGTGTACTTTGTTTTGTCCATCATTTCCCTGAGTTCCCATTCAATTTTTTCCATCTTTTTTTGCCATTTGCTGTTTTGAGTCTTTGAAGTCAATTATCCCATCCTCTATATCACGTATTCTTTCTTCTGTCTCTTCAAATCTGGTGTTGTGTGCCTCTAGTATGTTTTTTATTTGGTCAACATAGTCTTTAATCTCTGTGATAGCTGCTATTTTTCTATTTATTCTTTCAAATGTTTCTTTGTGCTCTTCCACTGTCTTCGTGATCTCCTTTATGTCATTTGCTATCCCACTTATTTTATTAAGTAGAGTTGTATGATCATCTTTGATTACTTGTTCCAGTGTCTGTGTCTCCTCCAGTGTTTTAATTTGGTCATTAGGCAGGGTTACATCTGTCTGCATTGTGATACACTTAGCGATTTTCTGCTGTCTTTGTGGCATGTAAATATCTTGATTAATTTACTTTGGGAGTTGATTTCTTTCAGTAGTCTAAGACTTCGTGTTTGTGGGATGGTTGTACAGCAAGGAGCAAGGTATGGAGTGGGGCACTCAGTATGGTGATTTGTTTCAGGGCAGGTATAGGTGCAGGTTGGGGATGTTACACAGATGCTTGTGAACGTGGGCGCCTAGAGGCCAGGGAGGATGTAGCTATGTGTGTGCACCAGTCTAGGGGCTGTAACCCTGGTGTGTACTGGTCTAAGGCATGGGGCCCTTTGGGTGCATGCATAAAGCTGTGGCAGCAGGTCAGCATTATATCTTCGTGGATTGGGGGCAGATGTGACCCAACTGCACAGGTCAGTACTTTCTCAGAGCTGGGAAATATGGCTGAGGGCCATGCATGTGCATAGTTCTAGGAATGCTGTAAAGTGCAGTTCCCAGATCTAAATGACATGATTGGGGGCCCACGCACATGCGTGGTCCTGGGAGTGCCATAAATGGATGCACAGAGCTCAGATGGGACAGAATAAGGCTATGTGACCCTATGGGTTGAGGGCAGGGTTGTGGTCAGGGGAAGCCTAGGTATGGAGGTTATTGCCCACAGACTTTATGCCACAGCCGCAGCCTACAGGAAACAGGGAGGTAATGCTCAGGAGAGGTGCAGGTACGTGCACTGGGGGCTGGTGAGGTGGAGGTGCCTGGAGTGTGGGAAATGGGAGTGGATGATGGGGTTCGGGTGCATGGAGTGCAGTCACAGGGTTGTACTGGTGAGGGTAGCACACCAAAGGAATGCAGCCTGGCTTACTTCCTAGTCCCAGGCTCCTATATATGTACTCCTGCGGGCTCCACACCTCCGCTCCAGGCTCCAGCTTTCTGCCTCTCAGTTCCTCGGCCTCTGCAATCTGGGCTGCTGCATGTGGTGCAGAAGGCTCTCCCAGCTCAGCTGCACTCCTGAATCACCACCTCAGTTGCCCGCCTGTCCCTTCTCTAACCTCTCAGTGGAGCGGGGCTAATCTTGAGCTTCTCTATTCGGCCATCTTCCCAGAACTTCAAGAATGTTTCTAAGACAGGTTATGTAGGAATTAAATTTTCCAAGTCCTCTCATGTCTGAAAATATCTTGCTTGATAGTCTGCCTGGGTATATAATGTCGATTTGTGTTCCTTTGTTGATGACTTGTTTTTCCTTTCTAAAAGTTTTTGTAATTTTCTGTTTTTCCATAGTGATCTTATATTCCACAATGCTGCACTTTGTGGCTATTCTTTATTTGACTGGCTGGGTATTTAGTAGGCCCATTAAACTGGAGATTCATGTTTCTCCTTTCTGATATATTTCCTTATATTATTTCTGTGTTAACTTATTGCACTCTGCTTTTATTTATTAGAGTAGGTGTAAGTTTACAGATCATTTACTTGTGAGCAAGAAAGGAGCACAGTCCGACCTCCCAGGGATGAGATGCAAATACCCACTCTTTTCCAGAGATGACCTCTCACTTTTATGCATCTGTTTGTGTGTTTCTTAAACACCCTTTATCAAATGTTAACTATGTTTCAGGCTCTGTGCTTGATGCTTTACAAACACTTTCTCATTTCAGCCTCACAACATCATATAAGGTGGGTCTTATTCCCCTCATTGCAGAAGCAGAAACTAAGGCTCAGACAATGAAACTAAACTCAAGCCCCAGAGCTATCAAGTGTGTGTGCCAGCAGTTAACTCAGTTTCCTCGGTCTCCAAATCTTTAACCACCGTGTTATAGAGTCACTGCCAGGTTTAGGAATACAGGACATGGTCCCCAAACCCTACCTAGTTTGAAAACTCTGGGTTACAAAAATATACACTCATCTGTGCATGGTATCCCCTCTTCTGCTCATTAGAAGGTCACGACTTACTCCAGGACCCCAACCCTCCTTATCCTCATTCTTGGTGAATTTCTAAAGGGCTTTCTTCTCTTCTCTTCTTTCTCTTCCTCCTCCTTCTTCTTGTTTTAAATAATTTTAGACTTACAGAAAAGTCACAAAAATGGCACACAGAGAACCCTACACCCAGATTCCCCTACTGTTAACATTTTTCATAACCACAGTACAATTATGGAATCAAGGAAATTAGTATTGATCCAATGCCATTAACTAATCCACCACTCCCACTCATATTTCACCAGCCTTCCCACTGATGTTTCTGTTCCAAGGTCCAGTCCAGGCTCCCACACTGCATTTAGTTGCCATGCCTCCTTTAATCTCCTTTGATCTGGGACAGTTCCACCAGCTTTCTTTGTCTTCCATGACCTTGATATTTTTGAAGCATATTAGCGATTTATTGAGTAGACTGTCTCCAAACTCGTCTGATGTTTTCTCATGATTAAATTGAAGTTATGTGTCTTGGGCAGGAACACCACAAGAGCAATGTTATACCTCCTCAGTGCATTAGATCCAGAGGTGCATGACGTCGATATGCATTATCACCAATGATGTTGATCTTCATGGCTTGGTTAAGGTGATATCTGCCAGTTTTTTTTATTCTAATATTGTTAACTCTCATTTGTAAGTAATAAATACCTTACATGGAGATACTTTGAGACTCTACAAATATCCTGTTTCTCATCACACTTTTACCCGCTAATTTTAACATCTTGACAATGAATGATTCTTGCCTGCAATAATTCTTACTGTGGTGCTTTCTGAATGGTGATTTTGATTTTTTTTTCTATTTCTATCTGTTGTGGGTTGAATTGTGGCTCCCAAAAGATATGTTGAATACCCAAGTCCTGGGACCTGTAAATGTGAACTTATTTGGAAATAGGATCCCTGCAGATGTAATCAAATTGAGACAAGGTCATAGTAGATACTAAAAGCAATGACTGGTGTCCATATAAGAAGATGGAGATTTGGACACAGAGACATCATGGAGGACAAGGTCATGTGGAGATGGAGACAGAGATTGAAGCTAATGCTGCCACAAGCCTGGGAATGCCAAGGATTACCAGCAACCCCAGAAACTTCCACCAGAAGACAGAAGGAAGTATTCTTCCCTGGAGCCTTCATAGAGAACATGGACCTGCCAACACCTTCATCTTGAAATTCTATCCTCCAAACTATGAGAGAATAAGTTTCTGTTGTTTTGAGTGTCCCAGTTTGTGGCAATTTGTTATGGCATCCCTAGGAAACTGATGCTTACTAATTGGAATTCTACTCAAAGGAAAACCTAGTGCTTCTCCACCACTGATTTGTTTATTCCAATTTTTGTTTATATTAGCATGAATTAATGAATATTTATTGTGTTCTATGGGTTATAATCTACGTTCATTATTTATTTTGCTGCTCCAATTATCGTAGGTTTGTCCCTTAGAAGCGCCTTCCAGTTGGCCCCTCTGTCCTTTTGACATGGCCCCAATGTTTTAAGAGCTTTTCTTTGCTTTCTAGTACCACAAAATGTTCCGGATTCCTCTTGTATTCTTATGTTCCAGTTCTAGGGTCAATCATTTCTCCAAAGCAGGGCATGTTCTTTGCAAGGCAAATGGCTGAGGATTAGTAAGTAAACCAAACCACGCATGCCCATTGATTCTACTTGCATCACACCTCCTCGTTGGCCAGAGCGAGTGGTAAAAGCAAACCCAAAGTCAAGGCGCAGAGAAGCTGCAAAGTCACATGGCAAAGAGCGTAATTATAATTTAGGGAGGACTTAAGGAATTGGGGAACAATCTCCCACACTCCCTTACTTCGAGGTCTTTAAGACACACTCAACTCTTTACTGGACTGCAAGAATTATAAACCTGTACCCTTGCTGTTAGGAAATGCACATGGAAGTAGTCAGCGTTCGAGGAGCATGATGTATTCAACCTACTCTCAAATGTTTATGAAATAGCTAGCTAGATAGGGAGGATGGGAGGGAGGGAGGGAGAAAAATGTGGCAAAATGTTAAAAGTTGGTGGATGTAAGTATCCGGATCACGGAGGGTATATTGGAGTATGTATGGGGTTGGTATCATTTTTACAACTGCATTGTAAACTTGAAATTATTTCAAAATAACTTTTTTAAGTATAAATCTGAGTCTCCCCATTCAAATCACCAGCACTGGCAACTGCACCTGTATTCCAAACCTAGTAGACAGGTAGAAATAAAGGCAGCACAAACATCCAATAATTATAATAATTTATTTCTATAAATCATGATAAATATTTTAAGCACATACTATACATGTATCAGGTAAACATTCTTTCACTCTTTCAGTTATCCTCAGGAACATGCTATTATATGAATTTTACTATTAATGTCATTTCAATAGCTGCTTATACCAGCTTTGGTTTGAAGTAAAGAGACATTACTTTTTCAGCCCCAATGATGGGATTCTCAGTCAATGTGGATCTCAGGCTGCAGTGAGCGAGCCTCCCTTGGCAAAGCAACAATTCTTCCGTCTCTGTTCACCAACTGGTTGGTTCTGGTCCAGATACATCCTCTCTTTTCAAGGTATTTCTGAAAGAGGTAAGAAGCCATCAATATAAGCCAATATTCTGAATATTACCACCATTTACCCCCAATACTTCAGCCTCACTCCATTTGTGACCGGTATCTTAAAGAACAGCTTGAGCCAATAGTTTGCCAGCACACAGCAAGAGTCCCCAGCTTTGCAGCCTGCGACGTTTATGCCTTCATTGTCCAAAGCTCACCTGTTCCACTTTACATACACTACTTTTAGCATGACTTGCAGCATTAAAATTCTGTGTCAGTCATGTCTTTAGTTACGAATAACAGGTCCTCCATGGCTAGTTCAAACATAAAAATAATTAAGCAAATAATAATCAGAACTATTGGAACAGTGGGCAAAGAGACATGTAGCTAAGCATTAAAAAACAATATCTTCCAGCTTCTCCACTGATAGATTGGTGAGCTTTTTATACCTCTTCTGTAAAATATAGAAAATAATAATAGTTATCTTAAGAGGTTATTGTTAGAATTCAATGAATTGATACGCATACTATGTTTAGATTGTGTTCGGTACACTGTAAGCACTCAATAAATATTTGTCAATATATTATATTAGAATATCTAAGGACAGGACATTTTGAATCCCTCTCATCACCACAACCACTCCAGGGGCTCTCTGGTGTTAGGGAGCCAATTGTTTTTCTTTACCGTAAGTCAATGTTTTCTCCCACACAAAGTCAAATTACCAGAAAGTTAAATCTCTGAATAACAGTGTTTTAATTTTCTATAGAAATTTATAACAGTATTTTTGTTACAGCTGTGATTTTGCATATAAAAAATCTCTCATTTTTGTATAAATAATGCCTGCTCTTTGTAAAGAATTAAGCAATACCAAAAGAATGCAAAGAAAAAATAAAAATCTCCCCTATAAAAAGTCATCATCATTAACATTAGTTGACCTTTATTTCAGATTTTTCTATGCAGGGATCCAGGCACCCCAAAAAAAAGAGAGAGAGAGAGAGAAAGGAATGAACACCGGATAGATAGACTTTTTATAATAATTGAGCTGTGTTGTAATGAGATTTTTTTGTTAGAGAATTTGCAGGATTACAGAAAAATCGTGCATAAAATACATCGTTCCCAAATACCCCCTGTTATTAACACCTTGCATTAATGTGGTACATTTGTTACAATTAATGAAAGAACATTTTTATAATTGTACTATTAACTACAGCCCATAGTTTACATTAGGTTTACATTAGGGTTCATTGCATCATATAATCTTATAGATTCCATTTTAACATAGGCCAGCATAGATAAAAAGCCCTATGGTTGGGTGTTTATCACTATTTCTAGTGATAAATAAAACCTAAAACTTCCCCTTTTAACCACTTTCGAATATATATTTCAGTGCTGTTAATTATGTTCATAAAGTTGTACTACCATCATTGTCATCCATGTAATATGTTTCTATGCTTAGTTGTTGTTTTTTTTTTAAGTTTGTCTACATTTTTATTATTACCACTATGCACTGGCAATTCTAAACAATGTCACTGATAAAATAGTACTCCCTGGGGGAAAAAAGTCTTCTGTTGGCCTAAGTTCTAAACAATTGCTGGGGTCACTGATATGTAAGCATCAAACCACCACATGTTTATTCCGTACCCTTTAGTAAACATTGTGCTCTATATGGAAGTTAATTGAGAGAACTCCCAGTCATACAGTCAGCCCCCCAGTTCATTCCCCCCACCCCCCACACAAACAGGGGACAAGCGTTCCTTTCAAGGCTAAGATTATAGCAGTTTAGAATTGCTCCAGTTACATTCAAGGGCATCTCCAACCCCTGTGATGGTACGTATTTTTGTGTTTAAACAGAAGATTGATACAGCACAATGATTTTAGAGACAAAGAAACTGAACTTGAGACATCTCATTTCTGTCATTCCATACGTGAGCACATACGATTTGCGTTTAACATTTAAAACGGTGAGAAAGAGTTATGCTTAGTTTAAAACAAAAAATTATGGAAAACATCCAACATGCTAAAAATATAATCATATTGATTCTCCATGCATCCATTATCAAAATAGTGTTTCTAAATAAAACATATTGAAAGTATTTTTTTTTAAGTGGCTTAAATATTGCCACAGGCCTAGCATGATGAGGGAAGCACCAATGCAGCATCCGAACTTGACTTAACTCGCACTAGCCAGCACTGACTTCACGTCTGCATTAGGATTTTGGCCTTGTCACCTCTAGGGAGGCACTACCACTGCCATTTCCACCACTATTGTCAGTCACCTTTGCCACCCACCCTAAGAGGAAAGATGGAAGCTAAAAGCACAGCCCTGTCTCTGCACCTAACTTGCTTCCAAACTAAAGTCATGCCTGGGTGCATCTGAAGACAGAGTCTCGGTCAAAGCCTGTGCCCTCGCTGCAACGGAGGATGGGAACTTGAGTTCTGATTTCTACACCAGGATACTAAGATGGAATTTCCACCAATACAGAGAGGTCTTTCGAAGGACAGTGGGCAGATTATGACTAACATCCACCACAATCACCAAGATATCCTGCAAAACGCAGAATAATATGTATAGAATGCTCCTGCTTGCATAAAAGGCAAAGAAAATTAGTCTTCATGCATAGAATATTCTAGAAGGTTGCACAGGGAACTGGTCATGGTTCTTTCCGGGACTTTGCATTATTATTCAGTATTATCCCTAGAACTTTCAGGGGAAGGTGAAAGACTTACTTTTTACCATTTGATTAAGATGAAAGGGAAGAAAGGAGGGGGTGGGGTAGGGATTGGAGTGGAGGAGGGGATCAGCATTCTCATTCCTCTCATTCTCAAAGTGGATTCTAGGGAAAACCTCACATCTCCTTGCTGGCCTCATGCCCCTTCTTCATCCAGGGCCTGCAGATACAAGAGGACACACCCTTTCCACCCCCGCAAAGAGGAAATTTTAGAACTTGCCTGGACAGAGAAAGTACTCATTAGGCACCCAGCTGGAAAGGAGGGCATAGCTAGAATAGGCCCATTCTGCCTCTAAGCTCTGAACAGAAAAACATGTTCTCTACTCAAGTGCTCACAGTTTGTATGTCCCAAGGATGCAAAGAAAAGAGAAAATGCATGTTAGGTGCCTGTTGCCAGCTCTTATGGCTGGATTTTTAGCATGTCTATGAGCTGAAGACTTCGAGAAATGTGTGTTGGGAAACACCATTATGTATTTCATCTACTAAATCATCAATCAAGAAAATATCCTGCCTCTTCTTCCTCTTGCAGTTTTCTCATTCTACCTAAATTTCATATATAAAACTTAGAAACTTTGAAGTTTCATCTAGCAGATGTGAAAATGCACTAGAGAGAAAGTCACTTGTGTTTAAAGCAGCGGAGATAGTCAAAGTCTCACCCCTCTCTTTTATTCCCATTTGTGTTCAATGGATAAGTAATAAGGCTGCATCTCTCATCCACTGCCATCTACTCATACCCACTATAATGCAGACGTGACTGACTTACCTTGTCAAGGCACTAATTTGCAGGTCAGTTTATCAGTGTAAGGGGAACTGAAAAGAGTTATTGTTTCAATAGCCACATCATGAACATGTAAGATTTTGAAGTGGTGCCTCTTTATACTGCACTCTTGAATGGGGGAAATAACTCCACACTAGGTAAAAACTGCTTTGACGCTTTTTGACAATTGTCTAGAAACTGAAGTTTATCATAGGCAACTAACAAGCTCTTATCCAAAGCTTCAAATTCCAGTTCAAAACTCACCTCCCTTCTGAAGCCTTTTCTCACGCTTTCCACACTGTCAGGACGAGGCACTCTCTTCTTTTTTGCCTCAGCATTAGAGTTACAATGTTAAGATAGAGCATGTGCCAAGTTCATCTTAGTATTTTCAGTACATATTAGTATCTAGTTCATAGTAACTCAGAGACTGAATGATTGAATAAGCCAATTAAAATCCATTGATTAGCACTTATAGGTTAATTAAATGAGTCAAAGTTTTGAGTCTGCATTTTTTTTTTTTAACTCTGGAATAAACTTTTAATCTACTTCTAACCCAGGGTCTTGGAGAGTGAGTTGGACCTGTGTCACAAGATTGACAATAACCAGGTAGTCAATAAAAGACAAAACTTAAAACCTAGGACACAAAATAGCCGATTTTTTTTTCTGATTCAATTCATATAAAGTGCAAAGACAGGCAAAACCCATCTAAGGGGTTAGAAGTTGGGTTAGTGGTAATCTTTGGGGGTCGGGGGGGGCAGCTGGGTAGGGCCTGGAAGGAGGTAAGGGGGGTGTTAGTCTGCCAAAGCTGCCAGAATTCAACACACCAGAGATGGATAGGCTTTTAATAAAAGGGGATTTATTAAGTTAAAAACTTATAGTTCTTCAGAGGAAGGGCACCTAACTCCCATCTGAGGTTCTCTGTTACTGGGGAAGGCACAGGGCAATGTCTGCTGACCTTATCTTCTGGTTTCTGGGTTCCAACAGTTTTCCCCAGAGCGATTCCTTTCTGCATATCCAAATGTCTGGGCTGAGATGCGAGTGTTGAGATGAGGTATGCTGTGCTGCGCTGTGCTGAGCTTACTTCTGACCTCTGTCTTTTAAGCCTCCAGCTAATTTAACTTATTGCAGAAGGCACATCCCTTAGCTGATTGCAGATGTAATCAGCCATAGATGAGTTTCACATGCTCATGACTCAAGTCCACAGCAACAGAACCAGGCATCATCACCTGGCCAAGATGACATCTGAACCTAACTACCACAGGTCCATCCCTTGTCAACTTGGCAACTATACACATCACGTTAAGCCATACTTAAATGGCAAAAATTCTCCTCTGCCTCTGGACCTGTGAAACTCAAAACAAGTTATCTGTTGCCAATATACAAAGGAGGGACAGCCATAGGATACATTTTTCATTTCCATAAGGAGAACTCAGAAAGAACACAGGGGTCACCAGACACAAACAGCTCTGAAAAACTGCAGGGCAAACGCCACTAGATTTCGAAGTCTGAAAGTCATTTCTCCTCAGGGCTTTAGAAAGTGGCAGTCCCACCCTTTCCAAGGGCCTATGCAGTCGACTTACTCTCTCCAAACATCGGGTGGTTGCAATTTTGGGGGATATTGGGGAGACCACCTTTTTCTCAGCTCCACCCTCTCCAAGCTTCAGGGAAGCACCTGGGATCTCTGCCATCCCCAGGGCCCACGCTCAACCCCCCCAAAACAATGGGGTGTCAGCAAGGCTACCCCTAATTCCCAGCTTATGTGCTTCACCCTCTCCAATGCCTAGGTTGGCACAACTCTTACTGAACAACAAAGCGGAAGGTCCACCCTCTGCTCCTGGGGCAAACTCGCCCTCTGTACATATTTGGGTGTGTCCGTTCTCCTGGCCTGAGGTTTTCTTGGCTTCAAACCCTACCTTCCAAGTTTCTCACTTTGCAAACTTCAACTTGACTCTTTTCTGTCCCCCTTTGTCCAGACTGGAAGTAGTTCTGTTTACAGCTACAGTCTCTTCAAAGCACTTCAGGACTTCTCTATCAAGCTCCTCACAGCTCCTCCAAAATCTTACCCTTATCCATTAAAAAAAACTGTTCCAACATGTCTGGTATTTGCAAACAGCAGCAGCACCCCACTTCTCTGATACCAAATCTGTTTTAGCCTGCCAAAGCTGCTGGAGAGCAACACACCAAAGATGGATTGGCTTTTCATAAAAGGGGATTTATTAAGTTAAAAACTTATAGTCTTTCAGGGGAAAGGCAGCTAATGCTCATCTGAGGTTCTCTCTTACACAGCAAGGCATAGGCAATATCTGCTGGCCTTCTCTTCTGGTTTCTGGGTTCCAACAGCTTTCCCTAAGGCAATTCCTTTCTGCATCTCCAAACGTCTGATCCAAGCTGTGAGTGCTGAGATGAGGTATGCTGAGCTGCACTGAGCTTGCTTCTGATCTCTCTTTTTTAAGCCTCCAGCAAATTTAACATCACTCATTGCGGAAGGCACTCCCCTTAGCCGACTGCAGATGTAATCAGCCATAGATGAGTTTCACATGCTAATGACTATGACTCAAGCCCGAAGCAACAGAAATAGGTGTCATCACCTGGCCAAGCTGATACTGAACCTAACTATCACAGGGGGATTCTGAAGACTGGTGATGTCCTGTTTCTTGAGCTGGGTTCTGGTTACACAGATGTGTTCAATTTGTGAAAATTCATCAACTGTATGTTCAAAGTTTATGCATTCATCCATGTTTTAGTTAGTAAGCTGCTGGACTGCAATATACCAGAACTGGAATGGCTTTTTAAAAAGGGGGATTTATTAAGTTGCAAGTTTACAGTTCTAAGACCATGAAAATGCCCAGAGTAAGGTATCCAGGGAAGATGCCTTGACTCAAGAAGGCCAATGACTCCAGAACACCTCTGTCAGCTGGAAAGGCACATGGCAAAGTCTGCTAGCTTTCTCTCCTGGCTTCTTGGTTCATAAGGATTCCCCAGAGGGTGTTCTCCTTCTGCATCTCCAAAGCTCTCTGGCTGCATGGCTCTCTTGGCTCTGTCGGTTCTCTCCAAAATGGTTCATTCTTAAAGGGCTCCAGTAAGCAACCCCACTTTGTAATGGGTGGAGACACATCTCCGTGGAAACCATCTAATCAAAAGTTACCACCCATAAGTGGGTGGGTCACATCTCCACGGAAACAATAAAAAAGATCCAACCCAGCAATACTGAATGAAGAGTAAAGAACTTGGCTTTTATGGGGAACACAACTGATTCAAGCCAGTACAGTGTGTATGTATGTGTGTATATGTATATATATAAGTATATATGTAATATTTTGCTTAAAACTTTAAAATATATTGTAAGACCAGCAAAAAGCTACAACAGTTGAGTTTTTTAGTACCACACAGATATTTTCAACTAAAATAAGAATGCACGTTGGTGTAAATAGAGCCATTACTACTTCAAGATCCCACAATCTTGAATGCCATCTGATCTTTAATCTGCCAGGAGCAGAGTCTCCAGAAAGCAAACCTAAAGCACCTTCTGCCCAAGACTTTCAAAAACATACTCACTTGGTTGAGGTTCAGTAGGAGATGGAGAGGAACCACATAACAATAGACCCCATCCCCAAACTCCAAGTTAGGAAATTCAGTTTCAAGTTTTAAATTATTTTACTTTAATTATAAGACCCTATATTTGCTGACAGTGCTCAATGACCTTTTTAGAATTAATTCTAAAATAAAGACTGAGCATTGTTGGGAAAAGCCCTCAGCTCTGCCCCATTATCTGGGCTGGGATATGAATCCGCCGAGACTATGGCAGCCTAAGATATCCTCCTTTAGGAAAAGTTTTGACTTTAGCAGTCAATAATAAACTTGAGATGAAATATAATTAAGATAGTAAAAGATATCTAAAGGATAGTGAAAACATCCCATGTCAGGAAACAAGACTATTTCTTGTACTCATGACTTAAAAATTACAGTCTCTAAAAGCAGGTTAATTTTAGAGAAGAAGGCTTCAAAGCTAACATTCAACAATTTGATTTCACAAGTTGCTTTTAAAAATCCTTTAGACTTTAAGAATCGCCCCCTTCTAACAAGTTTTATGTACCTGATGTAAATCACTAAAGCCTATTATTACATTGCATGGACTTCTACATAGAATGGAGGCAGGCATTCCACCCCTCTACCCATGTTAAGATGCAAAGAGTATCATTTCCCCGTCTGTTTTGTTAAGCACTGTCTCCTCAGTGCCCAGCCCCTGCCGGCACATAGTAACCGCTCAACAAAAGTGTGTCGCTGGAAAGAAGGTCAAGCTGCTCAAGGTGACCCACCCTTCCTGGGTGGCCCAGACCTCCTCGGAAGTGAATATGACAGGAGGGTGGGTGATAGGCTGGGGCTGAGTGGTGAGCCTGAGTGAGGCTCCAGCGAGCGGCCTCCGGGCGCCTCACCCCGGGAGTAGCAGTGACGGGGGGTTACTAAACCCTCTTACTCAGAGCTGACTCGCTTCTGTTTTTTCAGCCTACCTGATCGCAGCTCCTCCGGGGCTCTTTAAAGTGGAGACAGCTGTTCTAGCCGGAAGGCGGGAGTGTCCCAACCTGGACGCGCCCCCCGGGGCGTGAGTGGGGGGTGTACCGCGAGCGCCCCGAAGTGGCGGGGCCTTAATGCCCCGGGTCGTCCGGGGCGGGCCTAGGGAACCGGGTCTACTGGAGGCGGCTTAAAAGGGGCGGGATGAGAGGCAGAAAAGGGGCCACAGAGAGTGAGCTCGCCTGCCAGGCTCTCCCCGCCCTCTTGCCGCGTAGCAGCCCTCCGGCCGCCCTCGGCCCTTCACAAATCTGTGGACGGCGCCTCCTCTCCCAGCGAGCGAGACCCAGCAGGCCCGGAGCCGGGCGCGCCCTCGCCTGTCCCGCCGCGCTCTGGCCGAGACCGTGCACCTCGCACCCCGGCCCGAGGATCCCGGGCGTTCGCTACCGCGCGCGCTCAGAGGCGCCCTCGCCTGCTGCAGCCCCCGGAGCAGCTGCTCGACTTGGGGTGCTCTGCTTTGCTCTCTAGGGGCGCACGCCCTCCACGTGAACGGCTTTGAGGCTAAACGCAACAGGCCGGGGGAAAGGAGGTGGGTGCTACTGGGGCGAGGGCTGGAGGTGAGAGTGAAGGTGGGCAGAAGACTTGAGACTGGGTGGGAAGAGGCTGTGAGGGGGGGCAGCTGCTGTGTGGTGGGGGTCAACGTTGCATTCTCTTTCCATGTGAGTATCCCATCATTG